>VWZP01001896.1:2796484-2814751 GCA_013396995.1 Dicaeum eximium
CCCCCGGGCCGGCCCCCGCCCCGCACCCCGCAGGGGCCCGCACGTCCCGCCGGGCGAGCCCGGGGCCGACCCCGGGAACCGAGCGCGGAACGGGGGCCGCTCCCCCCGCGGGGCTGTCCGGGAGCACCCTCCGAGCGCGGCGGCAGCAGCGCTCCGCTCCCTTCCCCCCACGCCCGCACTTTTCCATTTAACAAAGCGGCGCAAAAGTTACGTTTCCATAGACGCCGGCCGCTTTCCTGGTGGCCCCTCCTCGGCTGCTGGGGCTCCTCTGGGAAACGCAGCGTTTCACCCGTGAAAGATTAACGCGGGACTCCAGGGATCGCCTTTTTTTTTACTTTTTTTCTCCTTTTTCCACAGACTCACAGAACCCTCTGGGTTGGAGATCAGCTACTTCAAGTCCCGGCCAAGGCAGGGTCACCTGGAGCAGGTGACACAGGAACGCGTCCAGGTGGGTTTGGAATGTCTCCAGCGAGGGGACACTCCATGACCTCCCTGGGCAGCATCCTCCAGTGCTCTGCCACTCTCAAGGCAAAAAAGTTCTTCCTCATGTTGAGATGAAACTTCTTGGTGTTTAGTTTTGTGGTTTTAGTTAGTGTTCTATGTTTTAGTTTTCTTCTTTTTCTCTCCTCCTCCCACACTCCCCAATATTTTCCAGGCTGCTCTGCACTTCTCCATAACAGTCTGGAATGGACAAGCTAAGAAAGCGAAGCTGGACAAAAGTCCATCTACAAATGGCTCTTTCCTAATCCTCCAAATGCTCCCTGCCAATTTTATTCTCCTACAGAGAGAAAAACAAATCAAGAAAACATTACGCAAGTGTCACTTCACTTGCATTGATAGATACTTGCAAACCAATGGGTCCTGCCAATTCCAGCAGTAATGCAACTACCTTTGTTCAACTTCCCTTCACGCAAAAACCCCGAAGCAGCTGTTGTGTAATGCTTTGCTTCTGTCAATCTCAAGTTTTCTTAAAATTTGTTTAAGTGTCATACATCTGCAAGACACAGGTTGACACGCTGACAACAATAATCTGACTTGTCTGCCAAACAAAGAAAGACCATGCATCACCTCTGTTTTCTCACTCATCTTAATATTTTTTCTTATCAAATTCTCTTCTGTCACACCAAGCTGCAGCTGGGCATAGTTAATCTTGGGCACCATCTGTTGTGGAGAAGCAAGTAAGTTCAGTATTGTCTTATGAGTACTGGTTAGAGAAATTCTCAATAAATGCACCTAGGAACTCAAAGATACAATTTCACCTCTAAGACTGAACAAAACAAATTCCCACACCAGGTAGAGGGAGTGGACCAATGCTGCCTCTCTTTCCATCTTCAGCTGGAACATGTTCTAGGTGCCGAGCCTACAGGAAAGTTTTTATCAAACCTATTCTGCAAAGATGAAGATAAAAATTTAAAAAGAAAGCACTCACATGAAAAAATCTCCAGGTGTTTACTCTGAAACAAGTAACTATTGTATAAGAGCCTTTGTGCCATGTTAGTACAGGTACGGACACATAGATATATTTGACTACAAGGTGCTATCAAGCTCTGGCTTATCACCACATCTCTGTATTAGCACACTCAGTCTGCTGCAATGAGAAGGTTAAATATGTTATTCTAAACCTTAGCTGAGATGGTGAACGTCAGGGGTTTATTTTGCAGTCAGGGCTGGTGACAACAAGTGGTGAATTGCAAAGCCCCTACTGAGACCACTTTGCCTATTCCCTTTCACACTCAGTCCTTCAGGTTCAGCCAGGACAAGCCCCTGTTGGACATCCATCTCTGCTGAGTTTAAACACTTTTCTCACCAATTATTCTCAGATCAACTGAAGTAAGCTTCTCTTCAACCAAAGAAGATACCGAACAGCAGACAGAAGCTGTGTCTTTTCCAAACTGTATTAAATAAAAGGAGTGTTTAGGGTCAGTAGGTTAAACAAGGTTGGAGTACCAAGTTTCCTGTGTCATCTATTCCCTAACTGCCTGTTTTCCTGAGTTTCCACTACAATCCTGGTGTGGTACCATTCCAGGTGATACCCATGCAGCACGACTGACCCTCCATCAATTCACATGGTTGTCTGTGCTGCTGTACCTTAAACCTGCAGATACTTTCACATTACACTGTTAAAAACTTTAGGTTTTAACCTAAAAGGATCACCTGACAAGTTTAAGTACATTAGCACAAACAAGTTGTAATTTAGTAATAGCTGGTTAAAATAAAAATAATAAATTACTCCCAGTATTTTTCCCTGCTGTTCATGTGACCCAAGATCCAAGCTAACAAGTATGAAGCTATATTAGCTGTCCTCGTTCTTCCCCTTCTTTGGGGATGTGTTTTCTCTCCCATCAAAGGGTGACATTTAGTTCTTTTACTGTCAGAGCACATTATTTGCCATACAAATCACAGGAAGGAAAAAGTGTAATTTTACTACAGCACAGTCAGATGTGGTCCAATACCAGTCATGTTGACTGATTACTTCTTCTCCACACAAACTGCCCATGAATTGCATTCAGTAGGATTATATGGTCAGCAGCAGTTCCAATGGAAGCTGATCCCACTTCGCACCTTCCCAGCCTCGGAACTGTTCCCATTCAGCGGAATGTTGGATTCTGAACCAGACACATGGACCAAACCTGCTACAGGGCAACCCAGCAAGAAGCAGCAGGGCTGGACACTGAGAAAAGGCAAAGCAATTGTGTCTGCAGCAGTTCCCTGCCCTGATTCACACATCTCCACAAACGTGTGTCACCATCATGGCAAGGCAGGAAGTGTTTATGCCAAAGCTTCTGCCAAGAAAATGTACATGGGAAAAATGGGACCAGTCATCCCTCCTCAGACTTCTTTTTTTTTAATAAGCAACAGAAGTGATAGATTTAATGATTAAGATAAAAACTTATGTCTATACATATGGTGGACTGTTTTCTTCCAAGCTCAAATTGATTAACTCAAGGATGCCACTCTTGAGTTAATCAAGACACGTTGAGCGAAGCAGGCCCTATCTGTTTGTGATAGGCCCTATTTACATTCCTAACTTTGAGAGAATGTTTCTTCACAGCAACCAAGAGAAATTCAGAAAGAGACAAATCACCAAGTCCAATATACTCCTATCAAAATTTCAGATGGAACACATATACAAATAAGAGACACAGGCTTCTCAACAGAAATACTACTTGGTTACTCTAACTGGGTCATGCATCTGATCTGTTACTTCATTGATTTTAAATGTAAAGACAGATAAATTAAGAAGCTCAAAAATGTGTTTGTCTTTCTTAAACATTTTCCTCAACTCCTGCCGACCTGCTATTTCCAAAATATTCAATGGGTTTCTAAAAATACTGTAGTTGTAACAACTTGAGATTAAGTGCTAAGTACTGAGCTACAAAAGGACAACAGCAGAAAAGGAAATGCAAATATTTCTCCTTAGCCTGGCAATTCTACTGAAATGTAAAGGCATTTTACCTTCTAGCATCCCTTTATGCTTCCATGCTACATAGCAACTCAAACCACCCTCTTCTGTGAATAATTTCTCTGTAAATTCCTATTTCCATGCCAAAGGATTAAACAGAAGACGACTGTCTCCTTTTTTTACTGCGTTTGAAAGGGTTTGGAAGTTCTTAGTTTCTAACCTGTACTACAACATTCTCTAGAGATAGACTCCATTTCTAAAAGTAAAAAATAAAATAAAATAAAATAAAAAATAAAATAAAATAAAATAAAATAAAATAAAATAAAATAAAATAAAATAAAATAAAATAGGTTCCAAACACTCTATTTCCTCTCGCCTTCTCTCTGTTGTTGTGAGCATGAACCAGATCATCTCTAGACCCAAAGACAGGTTGGCAGCATGTCACACAGCCAAGAAACACATTCTGTGTATTACTTGCATACCCACATTAACATACTGTGATAAATTCGATTTAAAGCCATTGCATTTAAGATGCCATATCTAGCAAGCTTGCTTTTAGAAACAGAATTTGAACAGAAATATAAGTCAGGTAATTGAAATAGCTTTCTATAAAGAAAGTATCATATTCTGTCTTCTCATGGTTTTGACTGGCAAAGTTTGGCAAATATAACTTACAATATAACTTCCCCCTGCCATGGGCAGGGACACCTTCCACTATCCCTGGTTGCTCCGAGCCCCATCCAGCCTGGCCAGGAACACTTCCAGGGATGGAGTAGCCACAGCTTGTCTGGTCAAACTGTTCCAGTGCCTCAGCACCCTCACAGCAAAGAATTTGTTCCTAACATCTAATCTTGTTCCATTCCCCCTTGTCCTGTCACTAGAGTTCCTGATGAAAATTTTCTTTATGACAAAAAAAAAAAAAAAAGAGCTGAGCAAATAAATACAGAGAGGACTAAAAATCAACACAGATGAAAAGACCACAAGTTCAAAAGAAGATGCAAGATGAGAAGAGGCAGAAAACAGAAACACCTAAACACTCCCAGTCCATCAGAAAATGACTCATTGCTGGTGACATGCATTGTTAGCTGCTAGCACAGGCAGGACCAAACTGTTTTCAACAGTGCGTGATGGAAATCCAATGAGAATATAAATCCTGACATATTTGCTTTAATGTAATCAAAACAGCCCTACAATTTTCTAGCAGTTAAATTTTTAAATGTACTTTTTAAAAAGAAAATCTGGAATGCCAGGTGAAACCATTTCTGAAATAAACAATCCCAATGTGTAAGGAAGTAATAATTTATTTAGCATATGTGGAATCACACAGATTAATAGATAAAGCAAGTATCAGGCAGCAAAGGAAATAAGAAACATGGACAATGAAACAAAGAGATTGAGTAAACTATTTTCTTTCCATAAACAATACAGGAAAACACCATCTAGGAAATAAAAGTTATTACACATCATTCACTGTGTAAAAGCAATGGGTACAACATAAATAATGGACATCACCATCAGAAGAGATGCTCATGGAATAGGATCACACAGTCACTCAGGTTGAAAAAGACCTCAAAGGTCAGCCAGTCCAACCTCCTCCTCAAAGCAGGTCAGAGTCAGTTCCCAAAATGGTTTAAAAATATTTTGAAGTTCAATTTGTTGTTTACATAGTTGTGTAATTACACACAGTGCTGAAATCCGATGGAGGGACCCTATTTGAAATAACTTATGCCAAGTACAGACAACAGAGATCAGGGCATAAAGGTGATATTCAGACAACCTAACTCACACCTTTGTTTAGTATTTCCTATTAGATTGCCCCTGCTCAGACCCCAGTCTATCTGAATTGCATTTCAGAGATAACTACTTCAGTCTTCTGAATAAGCATAAAGACCTCAGCAGAATTTAAAAACAGTTCCTCCTTTCACTAGTAAGCTCCTTTAGAATAGTAAAATAAATAAAATTATTCCTTTCAAGTTTTGAAAGAAAACAATTCAGACAGAAACTAGACCATCACAATGCTCCTAAAAAAGAAACCTAGGTGGCATGACTACAGGAGCCAGAATTCAGCCCCTGCCCTGTCCCCAAGGCCCATTACTAATAGCTGTTATGGAATATGCTCCCACACCACATGACGTGGTCACATCCATGCAGATACAAATTCCCCAGGTTCAGTTCAGGCTACACACTACGGGACAAAAATTAAAGAAAGAGAGAAAAAACACCCAGAAATATTTAACAACTTAATTTAACATCATTTGTAGTCTTTAGATAAAAGCCAGCTAACAAATGTCTATCACAATGTTTTTCCAAATTCTAGCCACACAAGGAAAACAGTGCATCTGAGAAGATATGGAATAGCTGAGAGCCCAAGCTTCAACTCAAGTTTAAACATGTCCAAGACTATTATGACTTCACTTTTTCTAAGTGTGAGCATGTTAACTAAGTATAGACAAGAAACTCTCATTGGTCTAAAAAAGCCTTTAAAATAACATGGCCAAGCTAACAATGTAAAAACTGTTGTTTTTTTTTTTCTATCAAAACAGTCCAAAGCAAGTAAAATGAAAAGAGACACATGAATTAAAAAAAAAAAAGCCGAAAATATTCTTAAACAAATATTTATTTACATTATCAGTAATTTAAAACCCCCACTGTCAGCATCTGGTTAACAAGCCTTGAGATCAAGATTTTCTGCTTGTCCATAAAGTAGGTTCACAACCAACAGTACTTTCTCTGTTCTGCTCTACCAATGTATCCTTGTCTGAGAAGACCACATAGAGAGCACATGAAATGTGAGTTTACCAAGCTTTTATATTTATTCTTTACCAACTAATACATTTGAAATGAATGTATTTCCAAGCTGTTCACAGCATACTGCACGACAAAGAATAGTCTCCCACTCCATTAAAGAAAGAGACAACAGCATAGCCAGACATGTGCCAGCCCTTAGTGCTACGTGAAAGAGCTCAGAGATTATTTCTTTAAATAATTTTGCTTACAGATCATTTATTTCTTGAGTTATCCTCCCATTTCTGGGCCCAGTTCCCTCCTAAAGGGTTTCTGGCAGAAATATAAGTTAGAATTCCTGCCGAATGTGTTTTGCACTTTCCTTTGTATAAATCTCTACCAGGATGCCTGATGCAAAGTTAATTACTCAAAACATGAACCAGGAAACACTGTGTGTGAGAAGCCTGGAGTAGCACTGAAAGCCAGCATTTCCCAGAGCCTCATGGCTTGTACATCCCATCCCCTCTGCTCCCTCTAGAGCAATCCTGCTGTGAGCTGCTCCTCCTAAACTTACATCCCTATGGGTTAGAGAACATTAACTGTGGCACACTGTTTGCCCAGGAGGCTGGCAGTGAAAATGATGAGAATTCTATCAGTTTGATTGAATTCCTCCTTGAAAGAACACCAACAAAACAAATCCAGTTATGGTTATACCACTACATTGAACGTAGTTGGTGCTGTTGGCCTTGAGGCTGACAAGCACAGGACAGCTTCCATCCACATTATCTAATTCCCAAACTCCCACGCAAGGCAGCCACTCAAAAACTATGCTGGGAACAGCGTGTGGACCACACGAAACCTTGGGCCAGCCTTGGGAACTGTTTGGCAGAGTGGTCAGAACTGGATGAGCAACCACTGGAACCGTGTGACAGTGGGGACAGCGCTGGGGACAACAGTGTCCAACAACTCTAAACATTCCCTGCCGGGTTTTTCACAACCACAGACAAAAAGCCGAGTGCTTCACGTGCCAGAACACTATTGCAGGCTACAGCCATGCCCCTCATCCATACAAAACACAAGCACAGCCACAAATTAGCCCCCCTTAGAAATGGAAAAATTTAAGGAAACTGAAATTATCAGTTCTTTTTATTTCAAAATTCCCTTTTCCAGGCTCTTCCTCACAATGAAAAGCATCTGGCCCTTTTCTAAGGTCTAGGGCAACGGTAAGAAAAAAATAGTCACTTACTTTTATTACAAGGAAGAAAAACAGAGAAGGAAAAAAGCTGGAGGTGAAACAAAGACATAAGCAACAAAGAATTGGAACTAGGGGAAAAGGAACTGGGAATACTGGGAAGGCTGGGAGAGAAAAATCTGAGGAAGCTGCTGAGTCTTTGGAATCAGCTACCAGAAGTTTTCAGAGCACGTATCTCAGAGGGTAAGAGGAGGCCTTCATCACCCATACGTCTAATAGAAAACCAAAATATCAGAACAAACAGCCCAACATGTTTGTGAAAACGCTGAGGACAACTGTTTCACAAAGTTGAGGGTGCCAGAAGAGCAGTTACTTCACACTTCACTCTATTAGGGCAGGCTCCATTTTAAACATCTCAATGTGTACAGTGATTTGGCTGGAAGTGGTAACGAGAAGCACTCGCTGTGCCAAGGGAGGAGGAAAGCGAGAGCAGTACAGAGAGGAGAGCAAGTTTTTATCTTCAATTAACTGAAAGAAAAAAAGCAAATTTCAACAAATTCTTTGAACTTGTTGCTAGAATCTCTTGAGACTACAATTTAAAGGAGGACTGGCAGTTAATGTACTAGAATGTGCACAATGGCAAAGTATTCCAAGAAAGGGGAAAGATTGGAAATGTATATGAACAATATGGGCTACATCAAAAGCAGCCAGTAATAAGGGTCTGAAACTAGAAAGAATCATATTAGGAATGGAAACAAGGGCATTTTAATGAACATAAAGGAACAGCATAAACTGTCAGGGATAAAAATCAGAAGAGATAAAAGCACAGCATGCAGTATTACCACTGTGCAGTATAAAAGGCAAACAAAGTTTCAGAAATATTTTAGAAGTAAGAAGAAAAACACAAAAGTCTGTACAAACAGTGTTTAGAAAGAACAAACGGATAACAAAACAGACTCAAATGCCATTTTCTCTATTTTAGCCTTCATAAAACAGATTTATTGTAGCTAATACTAGAAACTGATTTTGTTGCTAGACTAAATAATCAGAGAAATTCAAGTCAGCAGGACTGGAAGAATTTCACACAATGCTTAAGAAACAGAGAGAAGTAATCTCTAAACTATGAGCAATCATCTTCCCCAATACAGTCCTGGTAAAAATGCCCTAAGAGAGGCTGGCAACAATGAGCTACAGCAATCAGAGGGTTTTTTTATTTGCAAATTCTTTTCAACCATGTGGATGAACATTGCAAGAAAGTCCCTTCCTCCAGGACCTGCATGAGGACATTGGCACACACAGGAGAGTTATATACAATACATGGCTGAGGCAAGGGCTACAAATATTTTTGATGACAAGATCTTAACAAAAATCATTCTGATAAATTTAGAAGTGGCTCATATCACCCAAGAGAAACAATATAAGACTAGCAAACTCCTGAAGGATAAATCAGTTAAATCAATATGATGTTGTTAAAGAGGTTAAGCTTGTTCAGTGCAGAGCAAAGGAGACAATCACCTGATAAATAAAAGTTTTGTGTAAAAATTGTTCTCCATTTCAGCTGTGGAGTCTTACCTGTGAGTAATACAAGACAAAACTGGCTTGATCAGCAGTAAAGAATATTTATTTTTTACTGTATAAAGTTAGTTACTAAAACCAATTGTCTAGAGATACAGGGGAACTGCATTCACTAAATACTTCAAAAACAAGTCACAGAACCATTTGTCAGAAATGGAAGAGATAACAACACACAGAAGGACGAGCAAGATCACCCTGAAGTCTTTTTTGGCCATACATTTCCATTTATCTCTGCTGATACAAGAAAACTGAATATTCCTTTTATTTAAAAGAATTTCATTGTGCTTCTGAACTTCACACTTCAGGAAAAAAAGAACCCTGAATAATTCACATTGTGTTTATGACATGGCTTACTAATAAATCTCCCAAATTTTAAGACAGAATTACTCTTCTATTTATTAATAACAATATGGAGCCATTCTGTGCTGTTCCCTTGAGCCCTAAGAACACTGCAGGCAGTCTTCACTGCCAGAAAGACAGGAGGGTAAGACACCAGCATTGGAACATCCAGGTTCCATGAACACTGGGATGTTCCTGAAGTCATTCTGGATTAGCTACATCTTCCAGCAGTACTCACATCCCAAACAGCCACCTCAGATGTCAGTAAGTGTTCAGTGGCAGAGACTGCACATTTGGACATCTTCTCTACCAAAAATCCCTTTTATCTTACTGTGCCATACAAGTGACTCAACTGCACATGCTCCAAAGAATGTAAATATATAATAGGCAAAGTAAAAAACTGGTAATTTTTCCTAAAGCTGATTTTTTTTCCTGAGAGCCTAATTAAAACTTGTTTTGGAAAGACTTTATTTTCAGTAATAACGCAGCAGAAAAGAAAAAGTGCTCTTTTTCCCTCCCCCTAGCCAGTGCTAAAAGTTTGGGTGGAAACATCCTAGTTTGATAGTGCTTCCAGCAGTTTCTTCACGAAAAGCAATTATAATGTTGATAAATACAACACTGAAATTTAGCAATTATAAATTTATATGGGAATGGCTGGCAATAGGATTGGGTGCATGCATGATTTAGTAAAAATACTTCTCAAAAAAAATGCAAAACACAAAAATATTTTGAAATAAGCAAGATCTCATTTGATTTTATTATAACACCTATATATTGATATACTTGTAAGAAGGAGCTTCTAGGACACCAGAAATTACTGTTAATGTAAAATATTTTACTTACATTGTTATTTGAGGGTGCTTTAAATACTCAATTTAAGAATGACTCTCAGGATAGAAGTGAGAACTGAAACCCCTCATTTAATCAGTGCTAATGTCTGAGGCAAGGAAGATGAGAACAACTCCTCTATCTACATGCTGTGAAGAACCCTCTAAATATCTCTATTTCTTTTTAAACAACCAATGAACCAGCCTTATGTGACCATAGGCTGTAAAAATCTCCATCTCCTGAATTTATTCTTGTATTGGAAAGCTTCAAGGAGTCAGCCTGAAAACCAAAACCCCCAAATTTCAGAGGGCCAGGGCTGTACCTTCACAGAGAGCGCTGCAGGCTGGCGGTGCTGCCAAGAGCCGCAGCTCTGCCTCCCTCCAGCAGCCTGGCCCTTGCTCTGGCCTCCTCCTCCTCCTCCCTCGTGCTATCACAAACACGTTTCTTTGCCAGGTTAGTTCTACCCCAGCTCAGTTTCCCAGCACAGCTCACCACAAGCTCCTGGGTCAGCACAGGGGAGAGAACAAACAGCTGGCAGCAGAGGGAGGGCAGTGCTGCTGCTCCTTTCTGCTGCCAGAACCAGCTTAAGATTTATGGTGTTTGGGGAAAATAACCACCTGATGCACTCCATACACTCACAGCCTATGCTTCTTTAAGTAATAAATATTCTAGGTTTTAAGGGTTTTCCTACTTTGCCTTCTAAAGCACCAATGCTGTTAGAAGAACATACTCAGCATAGTTCCTGAAACAAGTTCCCAAACTTATTTTGACTAACAGAGGAATGGCATAAACAGCACTGTCTAGTGCCATCCTTCAAGTGGGGGAAAAAAATAACCAGAACAAAAAATGCAGAATTGAGTACAAGTTACTAAAAGTACAAGTTACAAGCAAAAAAGTAGTAAAATCTTGCTCCTCTGTATTTCTGAACCATGCAGATTGTATGAACTGGCGATCAAATATATTAAACACAGAAAGGAGAAAAGCTTTCAATATTTCCTGGTATTGTCAGTTGCCAAATTATTTAGCAATTAATAACATTTTAGTGTACTTATGACAGAATTTCTTGAGAAGTTAATTTCACAGTATTAGCGTATAAAAACACTGTATGCGGGAGTGATCATTAGTGGTGGATAAGGTTAATTCTATTTCCCCTAGTAATACACAACCCTGCTACCCCTCCAGTATTGCTGTGGTGCAAGGAGTTAAAAAACAACTCCAGCCTGAGAAAGTTCACCTATTCTCAGCAAGCCAACCACCTTGGAAAACCATCTCTCAGCTGAAATGATGACAAAGAATAGAAATGTCCATTTCCAATTACTTATCTTATGAAAGAACAATGACAAGAAGTTAGTAGGAGTTAACATGCTAACAAGAAAAAAAAACCCACAAGCAAAGCCAAGAAAATGGAACTGTTTTATTGTTTTAAGCTGGGAAAAGTCTCCAGTGTCATTGCACACAGGATGAAGAGAAGTCTGGTGTGTAGATGGCTCAGAGTAGCAATCAAGAGATTGGGCAAGTCACACCTTGTGACCAGTATGTTGAGATTTCAGACAGCCATCACACTTGATCTGTCCAGCTGCTCTTGGAGGTCCTGTCATGACAAGTGCTACAGCAATGGATCATTAAATACAAACATAAAGAAACTAACAACTGAAATGTCAAAAAAAAAATCTTGAAGAGTCCTTTACAGCAAGTGCAGTCTGTTTCAAATTGGGGAAACTGTGCATCTATTTCCAGCATTCAGCTTAACTTCACTCACCCTTAAGACACAAGTGAAGACTCCACATGAATCCATATTTTAACAATTTTGTGGCAAAACAATTCGACAAACCCTATCCATCACACAAGCACTTCTCAAGAACTGAAAATATGAAGATTAATACAGATATCATTCACCTCCTGAGCACTGTGAGCCAGGCTCCTATGCAAAAACTACATGAAGCAGTTGGGGAATTGCTTGGTAATTCAAATACGGTGGAGGAAGTCACAGAGCATGGGCTGCTGAAGAAAATGGCACAAAGCTCAGCCCTGTTCTGCAAAGAGCCAACTTCAATCCTCATACCTCATCTCCTCCTCACTCCGTGTTCCACTATGTGCCTTCTGGCTTTTGGCCAAGCAGTTTGATACACGTGGCTTGTACAGGCCAGTGTTTGCTTTAATACATTAACCCTTTGTTGTGCTGGAGTTGTACAAAGCTTGTCCCATCAAAAGACCTCAGTCTTGCCAAGTAGGGATGGCCTTCCCTGACTGCAATCTTGTTTAGGAACATTTTTATTCTACAACACAACATACATCTTACATTTGCAAATGTTAAATTTTGAATTGAGAAAAGGGCAGGCAAGTAAAGACACAAGTATCACACAGAAGGTGTGTGATGAACTAAAGAAACACAGCTGAGCTATAAAGCTCCATCCAACACGTTAAAGTTCTTTTGAAATGAGAGCAGGTATCTTTAAATATTGGCCTACCCTAATGCAAATGCAACTAAAGGGATGATAAAAATTCTCAAATAATCATTTCCTGGCAAAAACACTTCTACTTAAGGGTCCTCAGAACTATATGCATATGTGAAATCAATGGCATTTGAAAACCTACTGCAGCTTACATTGGCCAACGAAATGAAAAACTACTATGGAAATTAAAACATGGGTAATTAAAAAAGACACAAAAAATGTTCTCCATAATTTTGAAAAGTATTATTATATACTGCTTTAAACTAAACACATTTGCAAAAAAAAAAATCTTGCAACATACATCAAGATCTGATGGATGCTGAAAATAAAGTGAGCTTAGACACTGATCTACAAAGGATCAGAATCAATGAGACTTCTGCTACTAAATTTTGCTAAGAAGCTGCATCTGTTTGTGCTCCTTATAACCTGTAGAAATTAGAAAGCTCTGCTACTTAAAATTGATTACAAAAATGTTTACTGTACAATATGTTTACCTGTACAATACTATTCTGATACATTTTCATGAACAACCAGCTGTTCATACATAGTTAAAACAGAACTCTTCCTCTACAACTTCTTTTCAACCACATTCCTGTCCTTCAGGTCCCTACCCTGGAACTTGAGGTATAATCCAAGCAAGAGTTAAGTTCCCAAGATTTCAGGCCATAGAGTGAGGTGGCACCTAATTATTTCCATTTTTCCTCTACAATCCTAACAAGAGTTCTTTTAACCATGCATCTGAAAGCTTCTTTCTTCTCCATCATGTCCTAGCTTTGTTGCAACTTTATTATAACTTTTCAACTTTTATAAATTCAGTCTACCTTTTAAGGCAGAAAGGCGATACTACAAAAATATTTTCTTCATTCACTGCTTTGATTACAGTTCTCTGTATTCTTCCTGATGCACCATAGCATGAACAAGCTCCTTGCTCTAAATTTCAAGGCTCTGCATGGCCTATTCTTGCTCCATCTCTTAAATTCCAATTGCTGCTCAGTACAGATATCCCCTTGTCAAAATGTAAGGAAGGAAACAGGAGTGTTGGCCTGGCAGTTCAGGCAGGAAAATATCTGTGAAAATCCTCAGGGTGACAATGCTACCCTGCCTTAACTACATCCTCCAAGTCGGATGCCTGTGGATCACTCCCCGATGCTGAGATAGCCACGGTACTTGAACCTCTGAATGTTCTTTGGCTCACAGCATTCTCACAGCTCCCTTGTGCTTTCCCAATACATTTCTTACACTTACATGCTGTCTTATCTTTACATTTAAATTAAGAAATTGTTTGTGCAGGAACAACCTTTGCTTATGCATTTGTACAGCATGTAGTGTAATGGTGCCCTGGCCTCTAGGCACGATTACGATATAAATAATAAAAATTAACTGTTCACCTAAGATCAACTCTCCTGACAGCGCTGTATGAAGCTACATTCTTCAAACAATGACAAAAGGCTGTTCTAGCACCACATTCTACCATCTGTGCCTCTCTCCAGGTACTGATGACACTGATTCCCAATTCTTCACCTACAGGAAGACTCCACTGTTGCCTGTATTTATCTGTGTCCACAGCACCACTGGAATTTTTACTGATAACCAGGTAAAACACAGAATGAGATGTGGGCAAGCACTGTCCTACTGAAGAACCCTCTGCTCCCTTAACATAAGCCTGCTTCTGGGAAGAGTTGAGAATCCCTGGCATCTCACAGGAGCAGATTCAAAGCAGTTTTCCATCTGTCTGCTTAAACTCATCAAATTTGCTTAAAAACATGGCCTTCAAAGAAGGTAAAATACCAACCTAAAGCACTCTCCAATATGGCACTGCTGTTTAATGGAGGCATCCATAGCTGAGGAATTATTCTATTCTGGCTTTGCCAGTTTAATGCAGGGCTCTTCGTTTTATCATTACTTAGACTGCACTTAGACTGAACATTCAGTGGAACATTTCCTATAATGGGATAAAGCAGTTGAACAATTTGACTGGCTAATAGTGATTTAGACATGTGATTACAGTACAGAAAATGGTCTGACATATGCTCTTTTATCTGGTTTACATGAGGCACATTAATCCAACTGGAAAGCACAGAAGTGAAAAGGAAGACAGGATCAAGCACTCTGAAGGAAAAAATAGAAAATAGTTTTAGTTGTCTTGTTTCTGTATTTACTAGGCTAGTTGTAATCAGTATTTTGTAAATAGGAAAACTTACAAAATAAAACCATTTTCTTCCCAAAATGGATGCAACTACAAGCCAGCAGCCTATACCTATGCTGCACAGGTTAGAAAATAACTGGTTTTTTATACAATCCTAGCTTCAAAAGCATATATGACTTATGTCATAATGCCTTTACCAAAAGTACAGGATTTGCAGAAAGATGCAGCAGGACAGGGACCACCACAGCCAGAAACAATCAGAGGGTGAACAAAAAGAGTACTGATTTATTTTAATTTTTGTCTCAGCTAATTTAATTCCCCACTTTTACACAAACACTTATACTCATGTCAGCATAAGCTCATATTTTGCAGGAATATTTTATTTCTACCTAAACTTAGCCAACAATGTTCCCATGACACGAAAAACCTAACTGAAGGCAAGGAATTACCTCTTTAACACAAGCTTTTCCTCAAGAGTGCATACACAACCTCACACTGGCCTAACTAGATATGTCAAATTTCACATACACTATTTATTTCACAACACTATTTAGGTTTTTTGTGCAGATTGGGACATTTCAGTTGCATTTGTATTTTTCTTCAGAAATATTTCCTTTAAAATAAAACATTCAGTTGGATTCTGTAAGTAAAAATAAAACCAAAGTATGCAAAACTAAGCATAAAGGAGATGAACCCAAGGACTTCACCACGTGTACGCTTGCCAACTACTTTCAACAACCTCTATACTAAAATTCTACCAGGAAAATACATAAGATAATGAAAAGAGGGAGCTGTGAACAACACACCTTCCCCAAAACACGAGGTGACATGAAAATCTTTGCAGGTGAACTTTCATCAATGACAACAACAACAAAAAAGAAATAATGTATCCCAAACTATTGATAGTTCTGTCCTGGGATACTCAGGTATTTGTAAAAACAAATGCATATAAAGGATGCTTGGTCTTTACATGCGTTTAGGTCCAGCCCAGCAGAATCCCTTGTCATGTTCTGGACTTCCACTGTGACCTTATGGTCGGGCTTGACCTTAAAGGTCTTTTCCAATCGAACTGATTCCGGCACGGAAATGGGCAGTGATGTTTGGGGTGGGCGTTTAGGGAAGGGCCAGGACAAACAGGGCAGTGTCAAACGGAGCGCGTCCCCCAAAACAAAGGGAACAACCTCCGAACCCCGAGGCTCGGACAGCCCTCACAGCGCAGGAGCTGTGTTGGTCCCCTCCTGACGTTCCTTCGCCGAACGTGCCGCCCAGCTTTGCCCTATTACCGCTGCCATCAGCTATGCCATGGCAAGCTCCATCCTACTCAAAAATAACCCGCGGGGAGCGGAGCCAGCGCGGCAGCGGCGCTTCCCGGGAAGCGGCCGCCGGGGCCTCTCCCCGAGCGCAGCCCGGCCCCGCAGCCCGGGCAGCGCCAGCGGCAGCGNGGGAGCGCCCGGCGGGGCGGGGGAGCGCTGGGGCGGGCGAGCGCCCGCGCCCCCGGCGGGGAGAGGCCGCGGCGAGGGAGAGCTGCCAGCGCCTGGGAACGGGCTCCCCCCGCCATCCTCCGCCCCCTCCCTCCGTGTGTTTGTTGTGCTTCGGCACCGTCCCGCGGGCGCGTCCCTCCGTGCGGCCGCCGCTGACAGCTCCCCCCGCGCCGCCGAGAAACTCCTGCCTCAACTCCGCGGGTGCGCGGGGGGTGCGGGGGTGTCCTCCCCGCCACCCGCCGAGAACCGTGCTTTCCTTCCCAAAAAGAGGAGGGGAAGGGGGGGGGCAGAACAAGGGAAAGCGACGAGGAACTACCGTCAGCGCACAGGGAGTACCCAGGCGACGCTGAAGGCAGCCGAGCGTCCTGGAAGGGAACGGACCCAAAAGGAAGGGGGAAGGTGCAAAGGCAAGGGAAAAAGGAGGAAGAGGGTGGAGGGGGAAGAGCTAAAGAGAAACTCCGAAGAAGGAGGAGAAGAAAGGAATAGGGATGGTGAAAGAAAAGTGGGAAAGGGAGAGCAGGCGGAGGAAGACAAAGGTGAAAAAGGAGGAGGAGGAGGAGGGGAAAGTGCAAAGGGGAGAGGAGGAGAAGAAAGAAGGGCCCTTCTCAAAATGGCATTAGGCAGAGGGAGGGGGCGACGAGCAGCGAGTCTCCACTGACAGCTCTGCCTGCGCCTGGCCGCCTGCCCCGGCCCCTCTCTGCCTCGCACACACAAACGCTGAACTTACTTCTTTCTGGCTCTCTGGAAAGGGGAAGCGCCATCTTTGCGAGGCCGGCCCCTAGGTCTTTTGTCTGTGGCTGCTGCTGCTGCTGCTGGGGGGGGAGCTCCAGGCTCGGGGGGCTGCTGCTGCTGCTGAGGCGGCTCCACCACCGCCACCACCAGACTCTTGTCCTCCGTTGACATCCTAGTCAGCAGGACGAGAGAGACACATGGATGATGATGATGAGGATGAAGATGAGGATGGTGATGGGGATCCCGATGCTCCTCCTGCTCCCGCGGCTCCTCTCCTCCTCACCTCCGCCTCCTCCACCTCCGCCTCGCATCGCTGGCCTCAGCCGCCGCCGACCAGCACAGGTAGCAGGGGGAGCAGCATGGGGAGAGCAGGAGGAGGAGGGGAGGGGGGGGCGAAGAGAAAGCGCAGAGGACGGAAGGAAGGGTCTCACACACAATAACACCCTCCCCGGGCTCGGCGGGGTCTGTCGGGGCTGGGGGAGGTGAAGAGAGCGAGCGACAGAGACGCGGCTGGTCCCGCCGCTGGGCGCCCCCGCTCAGAGGCCCCGGGCGCTGGCGGCGGCTCCGGCTGCTGCGCTGCCCGGCTGCGGCGGCCGCCGCTTCATTGTACCCTGGCCCTGCGCCCTCCCCCCGCGCAGAGCCCCCGGGGGCGGAGGAGGAGCGGGCGGCGGCGGCGGAGGCGGCGGGGGCCGAGGCCGAGCGGAGGAAGTTTTGACAGCTCCAGCTGTTGTGTGTGTCGAGGGGCTGAGTCCGGCCGGGCTCCGCGTCCCCTTCCCAGCCGGGCCGGGAGCAGGAAGTTTAACTTTGGGGAAAGAAGGAGGAGGAAGGGNCCACCCCGCACCGCGCCCCGGCCGCTGCCCCGGCGCTCCCCCACCCTCTCCCCGCCCTTGTTATTCCTTTTCATTTATTTCCCCGCGGAAAAGGAAAAGCCCCTTCGGGANCGTCCCCCGGCGCAGACACCCATCCGCCGCCTCGCCGACCTCACGGGCTGGGCTGGGGCCGCGCCGGGCTGCGGGGAAACCGCGGAGCGGGGCCCGGACGGGACGCGGCGCCACGGGGAGCTCCGCGCACCCCACCCCGCACCGCGCCCCGGCCGCTGCCCCGGCGCTCCCCCACCCTCTCCCCGCCCTTGTTATTCCTTTTCATTTATTTCCCCGCGGAAAAGGAAAAGCCCCTTCGGGATGCGAGCGGCCGCTCCCCGCACACGGGCTGCGCTCCGCAGGACGCGGCTCCGGGGGCAGCGCTCGGTGCCCGCCCTGGAGGCGCTCGCTCCCCCCGAGCCCCGCGGAGCCCCCGGGGAGGCGGCTGAGCCCGGCGGCGGGAGCGCTCCCCCTTCCCCCCGCCGCGCGTCTGCGGCTCGGGGCGGTGGAGGCGGGGGAAGCCGCGGGCGCCCC
>VWZP01001896.1:2819249-2841787 GCA_013396995.1 Dicaeum eximium
ATCTCCCCATCCCTGCCATCTCCCCATCCCTGCCATCTCTCCATCCCTGCTATCTCCCCATCCCTGGTGTGCTGCAGGCAGCAGTGCCCAGGCTGTGCTGGATGTGCTGCCTCACACCTTTACACCTTTACACCTCAGCCTCACCAAACCCCAAGGCCTTTTCATCCTGTTAAGCTCCTTTGACTGGGCTAATGTGGCTGAGAAACACACCTTTTTTATCCATTAAGATGAGGCCAAAAATGTTAAGTGCTCAAGATGCAAGCCCCTAGGGCTTGTCTATATATCGAGTTATTACACGTGGAGGCTTTTATCTTCATAAAAAAATGTTCTTTTTGTGCACGCCAGAGTGTTAATTTAAAACCAGTGGTTGTAGTATAACCCTCATGCAGACTCACTCATCCTGGCTTTCTTTTTGGCTTTTTTTTTCCCTTCTTTTTTTTTTTTTAGATCAGGTCTAACTTCTTTAATTCATTTAGGTGAAATCAAAAAAAGGTACTCGGAGTGAGTTTGTCCACATGAGGAATTATGCTTGCCTGCCTCTGGTAGTAGTATTAATAATACCTTCCTATATGGAGAAGCTTTGTCTACTAGGAATGTTAATTTTGCACATGTTTGCACTTATTTGCATTTGAATCATCCTATTTTTACAAGTGGTAGCTGAGGCACTTTACTGAAATTCATTAAGTTATTCCAAAGTGAGGCCATGATCCTGGGGATGCTAAATTAGGCAGATAAGTAACTAGATGCATAAATAGGTTCACTGAAGACAACTACCTTGAGGTTAAAGTTTGTTCTGTCTTTAAAAATTTGCAGAAATGCTTAAATTCTTCCTAAACTTGCGATTTATATCATTTTTTTCTGAGAAGAAACAATGAACTGTGCTATGTTATGTTGTATATTTTTAGCATCCCTATGAAGTCACATAAAGTATCTACAAGTTACTTAGGAACTTCTGTCTCATTCTTCGTGAATTCCTGTCTGGTTTACACATTTATGAAACTGTAATCTTACAAACTTTAGTATTCTTTTATTTATCTATGTGGTGGTGGGCAGCAGAGAAATAATACTTTGTGACATGCTATTAATTGCATGGGGGTTTTAACCCAAAAAGAATGCTAATAGTTTGAGGAAAATCAAATTAATACCTGAAAGCAGTACGTGCCAAACAGTGCAGAGAGATGGAAAAACCCCAGAGCCAGCAGCAAGAACCCAGGGCAGTAGCTGGGCCCTTTGTGTGCACCTATAGGGAAAGACAATAGATTGCTGTGAAGTTGGGGCTTTATCATGCAGAAAGTTAAATAAAGTCTGAGCAGTGTTTGCTGTTTGCAGGAGTGGTGCGTTACACTCAGATTACTTAACAGAAATAATACAAACCTGGCCATGAAATGGGGGAAAGGATTTGTTTGAGTGCAATCATATATTGGGGTTTTATTCTGTGTTTTGCACAGAACCTCATGCACAGGGGTCGTGGTTCCTTATCTGACATCCTGGGTGCTATGACAATAGGAATTTAAATGTTTCTGGAAATAAAATCTCTGCAGATTGCCAGTTTTGCAAGGAAATAATCTCTGCCCCACCACGGGATGGCCTCGTGTGCAGGAGAGTTGTTACAATGTGGGAGAGACCTTGGGTTGTAGTGAGGTGAACACCTGGACACAGGTGCCCAATCCTGTCCACAGCTGTTTACTTCAATAACACTGTGGGTCTGAGTAAGAATGGCAGCATTTGGCCTCTGGTTTTTGGAGTTAATTGCAGACAGTTAATGGGGACATGTCACATACATGGGCTCCAGAGCAGAATTCAGTCCTTCACTTCTTTAATAACTAATTTTTTAAACCAATTAGCTACATACCCCTATGGAAACAAAAGCAGAGCCTTCACAGCCATGACTATAGTGAGATTCTAAATTACATATATAATAAAGGCTGTGCATGTGTTTTCTGGCTGAGAACCATGTTATATTTCAGCCTCAAGCAAAAATTTTCTCCAAGCCGTAGTCCCTCAACAAAAACACACTTTTTAATGAAAGTCCTGACACCACCTTAATTACAGTGCAGCAAACATTACCATCATAATCCCATTTCATCCTTAGGCAAGGAGAGCATCCCTGGGGGCCTGGCTGCTAGTGACCAGTTTTACAGAAACAGCCTTTTCCCCAGTGCATTTTTTAATTTAACCTGTGCTGTGCTGCTCGGGGGGAAGATGCATGTGGAGCTGCTCATGCTCATTTCCCCACGCTCCTTGCAGCCCTCCTGGCACTCCTGGAGGATCAGCTTTGGCCCGGGAGGATCAAGCAGTACTCAGGGGTGCTCAGCCTGCAGCCACTTCTTTGGCTTCCCCACACTTTTGCCTCTGCCATGGGAGCCCAGCAGGAGCCCAAGTTCATGTCCAGCACCTTTGTACCACAGGGCTTTCACCCTGACACTTTCCAGCATCCCCCAGGCTGTCTTTCTGCTTTATCCCTGTGCCCAGAGACAATCCCCCTTTTTTGCTGGCCAGCACACTTCAGTGAAATCCTTGCTTTGGATCCAGTAGTGCAGGGGGAAGGCTCTCCCAGTGGCAGCCCTAACCCAGGTGGGTGAGGACAGAGCTGTTTGGGAAGCAGGGCTGTGCCCTGCCCAGCAGTGATGTGTTTGTTTGAAGCAGCCTTCAGTGTCTCCAGGCTTTCACAGTGTTTGGGTGGGTAAGTAAAATGGGATTAGTTTCTCATTACCGTGTCAATTCAGTGCATAGATTTTGTGTGGAGACTGCAATATTGACAGGACAAGTTTGCAAGGTTGTGTGAAGCTGGGATATTTTCCTACCAGAAATTCCTACCAGAATATATATATGTACATGTATAATCACAAGGGGTAATACTTGTGGTTCTTACTTTTTTTTTTCTACTGCCTTCTTAAAGCAAAGTAATAAATCTGTATGATCAAAAGAGTTAGAATAATCAATCTTTCCAAATTGATCTGAAAATCCTAGTTAAAGGCTAGAGAGAAATTAAACATGAAGTTTTTTGTTTTCTCTACAACATTGTCAAGTAGAGTACAGTTTTGTATTATGGAACTCCTAGAATTCTTATGTACAGAGTAAAATCATGCAGCTGAGATACTGTCTCTAAAAACAAGCCAAAGCCCTGTGTCTGCTTGGAGGACGTTTCTGTTATCCTGTTCTCTTCTATTTAGGTTCTCATATGGTGTTAATCACCATGGTATCTTACAGCTTTGTAAAAATATAGTGCACCATATGTGATAAATCACTAATATTAAGAATGAAGATGCTGGAGAAAAATACTCTTCCCAAATCTAAAGCAGAAGATGTGCAGTAATGGACATAGCCAAACAAGCAGCCTGAGTGAAAGGAGCATGAATACAAGAGATGGGGTCAGAATCATTCCTAAGGTGATAATATTTCATCCAGTCACTGCTTGTGGTGTGAATGGCACTCTGACTCCTGTGCTACAGCTCACTAAAGCAGAGGGACCATGTCCAAGCCATCTTCTGTTCCCTCCTTTGCACTGCAGACCAGTGCCTGCTTTGTAGTGTTCAGGGCATCAGTCAAAAGAAGATAATTTGCCAAAAAAACACAAAGTAAGCTCGTGCATTCGTTGCTAATTAAGTGCACACATAATTAAAGTCCAAACATAAAGCAAAATGAGTGACTGTATTTCCATTGGAAAGAATGCACTAGGAATGGTCATAAATTATCCTCCCAACTGGTAATCTCAGTTACATATTTTCTCATGTTTTTTTCATTTCCCACTTAGTTCCAGCCAGATCTGTTTTCTATTTATATTGTCAAGTGTCAACACATAAATAATTTTCTCTGTTGTATCCCTTACTACTACATTCTTTTTCTTGATAGAATAGCAGAAGTAATTATATTTATAAATGGAATGCCTGTTTTGCCTAAGTACTGCATATAATTCCCCTCTGTAAGAGGGATTTTTATAATTCCTCTAAAAATGTCTTGGCAGGGATCAACCCACCAGTTGGTAGTGTGGATCCAGCCTTTAGGAACAGAAATGGGGATTCTGATCCCTTTGGCCAACAGGCAGGAGGGCACCACAGAAAAAAATGCTCTTTTTTGTTTTAGAGAATGATGCTGTTGAGTATGTGCAGTTATTAAGTATCCAGAAAGCAAATTCACTGAGAACTGCTTCCCACCTGTGGATTCCTCTGTTCAGCACAGAATTATTTTGGCAACTGAAGAATTCTTCATTGTGGATGGCTGTGGGAAGATATTAATCCTGTTCTTCAAGTAAGATGCATTCACTGATCTACTAGACCTGCTCCACCTCTACTGTTTCATATTGTGAGAGGAAATCAAAGGAATCCCAAGTGATGAGTAATCTCAAGTCGTTCTTATCCCCTTTCTGCCTTTTTTTTCAGCTGCTTTCTGCAGAGAAGTTCAGATGCCCCTGGCTCATTAGGAGCAGAGCAGAGAGAGATCTGTTGTGAGCTCTGCATTAAGGCAAGTTCAGTTTTCCATCCCTGGGCACTCCTTGAGAAAACCTCACTCAAAATCATTGTATGGGGATGGCAGATCCCAGCCACAGACAGTTCACAGCTGCCTCACTGGATAGAATAGCAAAATGCCTCCTGGAGCTGATCTGCAGTACAGGAGGAGAAAACCAGGATTTTGTTCCTGGTTTCTGCTGTCTGTATGTGCATGGGTGTTCTTTCATTATAGCTTCTCCAATATTTGCTCTGAATAAAGGTTGTTCCAGGGCACCTACAAAGCAGTGAGCCATCCTGTTCCTACAGATGTGGCAAGCTTGAAGAATGTTGTATTGGAGCATTCAAACCCCGTGTCCTGTGTGATTTGGGAGGTGAAAATGTAGATATCTGTGTGGGAGAGGTGTGGGTGATGTGAGACACGTCCTTGGCCTTGGTGAAAAGAGTGCCTGTACCTCTGGAGCCTCACAGGGTTTGAGGCATGACCCTGCAGTGTGGTCAGCATTTCCATGGGTACCTCAGCCAGTGGAGGTTCCATTGCTGAGTTTTCCCTCCTGTATGATCAGCAGAACCAAACACAGAGTGCCCCTGGAGCTCAGCTGTGCCCAGTCCAGTGTCCTCAACACGAATCAGCTTCAGCTAACAGGGGTTTCATTGCCACAGCAGTGACTTGGCAGCCAGCACACCATGGCTCTGTGCCTGCAGGAAGGCTCCTGAGCTGGAATGGCAGGGGTGTCACCTCCTCAGCCACTGCAGGGACATCCAGGAGGGCTGTGAGCACCTGGAGAGCGGGGCCGGCTTTGTGCAGGTGCTCCGAGCACGCCAGATCCTCCAACAGCATCATTCCAGCAGTGTCGGCTACAGAATCCATCACACTGGGACTGCTGCTGGGTGAGCAGCCCTGACAGGCCATGCCTCTGTTCCTGTCCTCTTGCTAAGTCTGATTCAGCTCCTTTACAGCTCTGGCTCCATCAGCTGCAGCCCCTGAAGCACAGAGAAACCCAAGTGCATTTCCCACCCCCCTGGACATTTATTCAGAGGCCTCTCAGAAGCTTTGGACTGTATTCTTTCCTTTTCCCTGTGTACCCCCTCTAAGGGTTCATGTTTATTTAAGATTTAACTTTATGAGCAGTTTTCTTTCTCTCAGTGTACACGGTTCAAATTTGGTCTGTTCCCTCAGCTTTTGCATTCAGCTGGTTTGACTGATTTAATGTCGCTGATTTACCGGTATAATTTAGCTTGTCTGAAGGGAAGGAAGATTGATGTTGGCTGAAATAAAATTCTGAGATGCCTATGGAGTTTTATTGCCCTAGATTTTTGATTGCTATTTATTCACAAAAGTGGGCAGAACTCTGACTTGAGATTTTTCAGGAATGCCTCCATTATGTCAGAGCTGCTAATTCTTTCAGTCAAGTCATTGTGGTTAGCCAATCTTGTTTTCTGTCTCTGTGGTAAGATTTTACATCCAGAAGCTAACCTCAATGCTCCCCCATGAAAGCAGGCAGGATGACAAAGCATTTCCTTCTTTGACCTCTGTACTTGAGTTTTGTAGAAAGATGAAATCTATCAAATCAGACCAAACTCCAAATCACCTGCATGAGAATGAACAGGTCAAACCCTGCTCCTGTAGGAGTATGTGGACCAAAAATATACTGAAACATGTTTTTAAAAGTAATTTCTTTTCTAATTTTTTTTCACCAAATTCAGACTATGAACTATGAAATGCTCTCATGCTTGTGAGTTCCATGTGGTTATGTTCACATCAGAGCAAACTTGAGGTTATTAGGATTTTTGTACTTGTCTTGGATTTTCTGAGTTTGTGATGTTTTTGGGAGGAATAATTGGAATATTCTGATTTCATTATATACCTGCTGGGATAGCACTGGGCTGGATCCCTTCTGCTGTGACAAGGCCACACTACAGACCCTCAACACCTCCTCTTGATTCCCACAGGGGCTGTGTCTCTCCTTCCAATTAGCAACATAATCACCCATGAACTAAGGAACTCAGTCACACCCAGATGCATCTGGAGCTGGTTTCATGAGTGGAAGATATGTAATATCAGCATTATGTCATATGAAAACCTCTGGCTTGTCACCATGAAATTCCCTTGTGCACTCTGCTTGTACCCCTGGTGCTGTGCAAAGCAGCTGAAGCAAAGTGACCATTTGGACCAGGCTTAGCTCCCTATTTTAAATCCCAGGATTATGATGATGGAGCAGGAGTATTCCCTGTGCTGGAGCTGCCTTCTAACTGGCCACTCTGCTGCCCTGGCACTCTCAGATCAGTGACAGATCAGACCAAGTGACAGCAGGTGGATGACCAAGGAACCTGCACTGACAACTCTTTGCATGTGGTTGGAAGGACTGTGACTGCACAATTCCCTCAAACTGGAACATTTCAAACAATAAAAGCACGGTTTGGAAACTGCCTCTAATAGTGGAGGGACAGCTGACCACTTTGTCACTGCTGCCACTTTGGCATCACAGAAGTCTGACCTGAATTCTTGATCTGGCCAGTCTGTTGATCTATAATCATAGTGATCCGTTAATTACTTGGGTTAATTACAGGCAATTTATTCTAATGAAAGGTTTAGCTATACCTGCCTTCCTAAGTTTCTGTGTTATTTTTCATTGAGGTAATTTTCTGGCATAAAAAATCCAGCACTCAATGCCTTAACCCATTCCACAAAGACTGTGGAGTTTTAGTGGCAAATTCTCCATACAATATTCTGTGCTCAGGCAGTAAATATCAGAGCCATGAGAAACATCCTGTATTCTTCACACACACACCCCACAGGGGACTAGAATCCCTCTCAATGCTGTTTTACCCATGCACTCCTGACCTGGACTTCCATAATTCCTCTTTGCTGTGATATTAGCACCAGGTGTACCATCAGTACACCTACCTTTTCCTGTAATCTCTGAGAGAGAGATGCAGTTAGCAAATGGCATCAGGTATTAAATGCAGAAGTGACCTTTTAATGTCATGCACAGATACACGAAGAAAGAACTGCCACTGAAAACTTCTGATTAAAGATAAAAGTAGACAGCCTGTAAAAACATTAAGATAAAAAGTAAATCCATTTGCCCTGAGTTTCCCCTGCTATCCCACCTCCTACTCTAAATTGATGTTGTCAGCGCTCATGATTTTATCACAAGTCTTGTGATGTTTGATGTTTCACTTACACTCCAGCTACTACAGTTGTGTAATGAGGTTAGAAACTCAGCTTTCCTCTTTCTTTAATTTAAAGTAAGTTTCTAGTCCTAATGGTTAGAGTATAAAGCTTGCAAGTGTGACCCAGGTGCACCCTAACAGCTCAAAAACCAGAAAGCACAGTAAAAGAGCTCCACATTTATCATTACACAGAGAGCCTTGTGATTTTGAGGGTCAAACTGTAGTTCTTGAACATTTGGAGCTGGCAATAGCAGCTTGGAAAAAAAAGTGCTTGAACAAAGTCCCACACCATGTTGCATTTTCCAGGGAGGCAGAGCAGCCATTATACCACAGTGATAATTCCCTTTTCAGACATGCACATTTTCCTATTTAGTTTGTTATGCAGCATCTCAGGGCTCAGCCCCAGCCTGGCTGGTCTGGAGGGGATATCCCTGGAGTGTAACAATTTGCCTGATGTTGGAGGGCTCAAACTGCTCCTTGTGCTGACACAGAGGAGAGGTTTTGCAGCACTCCTTAGTCCCCACAGACCGGCAGGTTTGTGCATTAAAAACCTGTAAAACCAGGAATGTTCTGACTTCCAGTCTAGGAAGTTGATCTGCCTCCCGTAAAGCTCCATCAAGAAACCAGGAATACCCCACCCCTGCCAATCCAGCAACAAAGGGGCAAAGAACAAAACAAATGCAAATATGGAAATACAGTAACACTGAAAATGGCTGGTTTGACTTACGGTGCCCAGAATGTGCCAAGTGCAGATTTTGATGTACAGACAAAAAATACTCAGCTGTTGGTTTTTGGAAAAACCAAGCTCCCAACAGCAACAACTCAGATTTGGAGGAGGCACCATATTTAAATGGAGTTCCAAATTACCAAAGACTTCCCAGTATATCACTAAAAATATGAATTTTACCAAGAACTGGAGGGGTATCCAAAGCAATGGGCAGAGCCTGAGTGTGATGTGGGCACATTGGTCAGAACTCCTCTGCAGTCACAGACTGGTGGTGCCAAAGGTCCCTCTGTGCTTGCCCTAAATGATTGTTCTGGAGGTGACACCTCCACCATTCTGGAGGTGACAAAACTACAAATAACTGACAAAACCTAATTGAAAAAGACAAGGTGAAAGTCCATGAGACTCAAATACTACCTGAGTGTACAGAATAACAAGGGAGGTTTTATATTCCACAAATATAAAAGGGTGCCAAACTAAAATTGGATAACATTTTCAAAGAACTAAAGAAGTTCAGCTGATTCTGCACTGCTCCTGTTAATAATTTTGTCCCTGAATTTAGCAGTAATTTCCATGTGGTGATTTCCATGAGACTGACACTTTGCTTCTAAGCTGCTTCCCCTGTAAAAAGCTGAAGAAACCATTATTGACTCTTGATCCCTTTGCTGAGAGTTTCAGAGGGCACACACATCTCTGTGTATCACAAACCACATTATTTAGGCCTATGGACTTACATTTTTTATCTCTAATTTAAAGGGCTGTGAAAAATCTCTCTCTTCCAAGAGGTGTATTCTTCAGCCTTAGGAACTTCTAAATAACTTTTAAAAACCTATACAAAACATCAGAAGGATCTGCATCTTCCATATATTAATTTCTATGAAGAGGAACTTTCTTTTTTATGCTTTCCAGCTTCTTTCTAGCTCTGTTATATGTAATGACTTTCAAATACACCCAAATCATCATCCTGTACAGAAATGAACTGTCTCTTACTCTCACCTCTGCAGGCCTGTGGCGCTGGCATTACAATGTTGGATGTACTTTTGAAATTTAAAATGAGTAAGGTTGAAAAGATTTTCCCACCTGTATTGTCTCTGCTTCCATGGCAGTCTGGCAGGACTCCTGTTGCTGTGGCAGGACAATTTAATGCTGGTTCTTGTTTTTTAAATAACAGAAAGTGTGTAAGTTCCTTGTGGCACCTGTGTAGGTAAAGCTGCATTCAAGCCATTGATTTGACTTTGAATTGCCACAACATATGAATTAAAGCGCTGGATTTCTGTCCTCTGAGTCTGTTTCCTTTTCTGCCTCACTAAGCATTAATTAGTGTGGTCTTGACACTCTGTTCTGCCCTTTTTCTTCTCTTTCCTCCTCTCCAGTCCCCACTGCCACTCCCAGTGGCTGGGGAGTCTTTCCATTAAAGCAATCCTGTTCATCTCCCAATAAAGGGCCATCAGCCAACACATTCTGGGCCTGAATTCATCTCATAAATATTGGTACAGGCTTAAATAAATGCAGTCCTTCATTTAATGTACTAGATTTCCATGGAATTACATGGGGAATTAATTTGCCTCTGTTTGTAGTCTGAAAAACAATAAAATAGGGAAATGCTTAGAATCCATGGCTCAGCTTTCCAAACTGGGTGAAGGATGGTTCTGCCCATTAACCAAGACAGGATCAGATTCCTGATGCTCATACCTTTTCTATACAAACACATCATATTTTAGGCCTTACTGATACAAGGCCAGAAGGATCTCTGGGTGACAGCTGCCCTGACATCAGCCTGTGGGCCTGTCTGTAATGTCACATATTTCAGTATTTCAGTGTCTGTAATTCCTGCTACCTGTAACAACACTTACCTTGGGATGGTTCTGTCTTTGGATAATAAAAAGAGTTTTGATTTGTGTGGCACTTTACAGAGAGGTGCCAGCAGCAGCTCCAGGGGTCAGTGTGACAAGGTCCAGCAGAGTGTGAGCAGCTGGGCTGTGCTGCCCTGTGCAGCCCTTGCTCACTCCCTGTGCCTTGTGACTTGCTCTGTGCCTGAGCAAAAAGCTGAATATCAGGATATTCCAGTACAACTGGTTAGGAAGTCACACAAGAAAAGGACTCGTGATGAAGTTTTCAGCTAAAACTTCATCACTTTTTTTTTTGTTCCATTTATTCATCTCCCATCTTTTCTGCCTGCATATTTTACACTGCTCTGTTTCTTTACCATCTTTCCCCCCATTGCTCTGTGCCTTTTTCTTCCCAGATGAAACATCCCTCTTTTTTCCATTGAGTGCCCTTTGTAGGTTCCCTCCATATAGCTCATAATTTCTCTCCCTCACCTCCCCCAGCATCTTGGGCAGGAGTGATTGAAGGCATGGAGTCTGAAAGAGCAAACCAGTCTCCAGAGAGAAAAACACTGCAGATCATTATCTTTCTCACTCTGTTAATGGAGAAACAGAAAATACGTGCAGTCAACTGATAACACAATAAATGTGTGGATGAAAGTCCTTTTCCTGCAAGAGATATCATAAATAGAAGGTACTTACAGATCTGAGCCAAGTTTTCCTTGACTCTCAGTATTCCCATTCCAGGTCCATGTTAGCTGATGTCTTTAGGAACACACTGGAAATCCAGATCTGTACATTAATTAATTGAGTGAGGATTTAGTGTGGAAGGTGCAGGAAAGCATTTTTAATCTCTTCCAGAGCGGTCAGCACACAAATTCCAGTAGTTTTCATGGTTATTAATACCATGATAAAACTGATCTGCCAAAGATTCTTTTCCTGACTCTTCATGGATCAGTTAGGTTAGTCCTTACAGTGAAAAGTGCTTGAACTGTAGCATTACCATTTCAAATAATTTCCTAACCGCTCTCTGAAAATAGAAGAAAAATAAGAATACAATAGTTGAGACCCCTTATAAAATCTTCCTGGAGGAGTCCAAGGATACTCACCATTGGTCTCAATGGAGCTTTCACACATCCTTGAAAGGAATTCATTAAGCTGGAAAAGCTGGCTAGAAACCAGTCTTCCTATAATGTCTTCCATAATTTGCTCCAAGGGACACATTTATAGTCACTCAGCCTTTTTTATAGATCTTGTGCAAGATGAAGGGCTGGGTCACAATTGCAAGGCTTTAATGAATAGATGTTTGTTACATGCCACAACCCAAACAATTTTTCAAGCATCTCAGCACTGCGCAGTCTTTTCAGTCTGGACTTCCCCAAGGATATGGGAGAGGATAATGGCTGCAGCCTCTGGAATCACAGGGAGATAGTGACTGGTTTTGTTCCTTCCACACTGACCCATTGACCCAGCAACTGCAATTTCTACTCTTGATTTTGTTTCCTGAAGATACAGGCTTATATGGAAACATGGATTACAATAGGAATGTTCCTCCAAGTAACAAAACTTCACTGAAATTTTAAATATCTATCAGTCATGGCCAGATCTCAGGATAACATTCTGCTTTTCAAAGAGCCCTGAGATCTTCTTCATGAACTCTGTTTAATTTTATAGGAATTGTCTGTTATTTCCATCCCACCAAATGCTGCCATTTTTGGGTCTGGAGCTCACTGGAGTTTTAGAATAGGGTGACCTTTGATTACCAAATACAAATTTAGTCAGAGACTTCTTATCTGAAGGAATCCCATATTAAGAACCAGCTCCTTCCTAATTGTCCTTATCCTTCTGACAGAACAGGGCACATGGACATTGGACTTTTTTGCTGGACATTTTCCACCTTGCCACAAACACTGGAAGTCATGTCTTAGCATGGTAAACCAAGTAGGTGTTGCCAAAGGAACACTGAATTTATTTGTATATTGCACCAGAACCAGCCTTGAGTCAACATATTGATATACAAAGGATCACATAGTAAACTTTTTATTAGCAGCTAGGAGTTTCTTTTGAAAATTATTCTTTTTTTGACATGCCTACATATGGCCTGAAGGATGCTGGTACTGTTCTCCTTCTATCAAAATAGGATATAATGTGTGACTGTGTTCTAGAAAAGTGTTACCTTTTTTAACAGATTTATAATTTTTTAATGTCAGACCACCACAGAGCTTTCAAGCGATAGCTGCTGGCCAAAACTCCATTAGGGAAGTGCACGTTCTGCTCTATTTCCCTCAAGGAAGGGGAGGTAAACCTGGGCAATCTGGACTGGGAGGGCCAGAGCAGGGGTGAGGAGGCAGCCAGCTCCCCTGGCTCCTACTGTGCTCTTCCTGGGGCTGCTGCTGGATTGATCCGTGGCAGCTTCAAATAAAGATAACAGAGCCTTTCCTGGAATTAACAATCCATTGCTTTCGTGCCTGTATCCATATTTAAGAAAAAAGTTGTCTTACTGAAGAGCAGAACTGTGCCTCAGCTTTCCAGGGCAGCCTTTGGGCTCTGTGCAGACAGACAGACAGACAGACAGCTGGGTGAGCTCACATCTGCCTGTGCTGGCAGGGTTAAAAAGGGGGGTGGGAAAAGAAGCAGGAGCAAACCCAGGGGAGCAGCTCTGAGCAGCCAAGGCTCCGGTCCTGGATCCTGTCCCTGAGACAGACAGGGAGAGGCTCTGCTGCTGCCACACTGCCCACAGGAGCCCAGCAGGAACAACAGCTCTGGCAGAGGTTCTGCAGGCAGCCCATACACCCATTTCTTCCCCAAATATCAGTACAAAAGTAACAATACAAAATACCAAAGGAGGGATATTGTATTCTGCTGGATCTCAGCTACTCTGAGAAATGGGAAGCACAGTGGGAATTTTTGCCTCCTGAAGGGGAGATGGAGACAGTATTTGTGGTGGAGGGGAAACAATATTTATGGTGAATGAGCACTGCTGACAGACATACCTGGTACACAGGGCTGGTGGAGGCTGTTCTGTCCATCTGCAGGGGAAAGCAGTGCACTGTAAAGCTCAGTGGCATTTTGAAATACTTGAAAAATCCATGCAGCACAACCTGAAACTATTATTAACCAGTTAGTCACTGCTAATTGCAAGTCACCTCAGCCCAGGGAAGCTGGGTAAGGAACTGAGCTGAGAAGACCACCTGCTTTAGGCCACCATTAGTCATTGCTGAAATTAAGTGACTTGACTCCAGCAGGATGAGCCAGGTCACCTTGGCTGGATATTTGGGCTTCACATGCAGAGAGCGAGTCAAAAAGCCAATCTGCTTTCCTAGTGAAAGAAGGTGTAGGGGGAATGCAGACAGTGCTAAATGCTGTGTTTGCCTTCACTCTCCTCCCTTCCCCTCCCTGAACTCCCAGCTCTCCTCTCAGGGCTGCCCTGGATCCCTTTGGGATCTTGGCCCTGGAGGAACTTCTGTTGGGCACTAAACTGACCTGGGCCCACTCTTTATTAAGAAACAGTCCGTGGTACTGGGCTGAGCAGAGCCTGTAGTGCCCTTTTCCTGTTTCCTGTGGGGTGCCCAAACTGCTGGGAAAGAGATGGGCAGAAGAGTTCACCTCATCACTGTGTTTCTGTTAGCATTTGTCAGTGTTTTCTGAGAGTGCCCTTCCAGTGATCTTTCAAATTCTGTGTAGGATCTGGACTAAATCTGGGTTGCAGGAGGGTTTAGGTGGGAGACTGAGCAGGGCCCCCCGGGGATCAGGCAGTGATGGTGGTTAGGCTCTCTTGGGCACTTCTGGAACTAAAGTCTCTAAACTCTGTCCAAATCCACAGGTTAAGGAGCAGGGATAAACTCTGAGTATCCTTCTAAAAAAGCACCCAGTGTATAAATTGCTCCTGCCCACAGACAGCCGCATTGTTTGGGTCTGTGGCAGAAGGAAGCAGGGTCAGGTGTTTCTTTTGTGCTCAGTGAAATGATATCTGTGAGCCCGAGGAGCTGGAAGGGATATCTGAGGTCACCGAGTTCAGCCCTTCACTACTGCAGACAAACATGATGTAATCCCTTTCATTACATGGGCAAACTTCCATTCTAAAAGTAGTTTTGCTTGTTTTCCTTTTCTTTTCTCCTCTTGCTTTGCTCTCCTGTCCTCCTGCAGTGAAGTTATGCCCAGTCTTAGTGTTAGTTTTTGAGCTTGTGTTTATTCCCAGCTAGTTTTCCTGTTATACTCTCATGTCTAGCCCTTGTCTCCACATTTTTTGTATTTCTGGTGAGTGGAAATGGAAGATGATGAAATCCACAGGAAGAGAGTTCAGTATCTCTATTTGTGCTTATTAACTACTCAGCCCACTAGTGCTTGATTGGACAATTTTGAGATACAGGCAAATGATAATTAAATTGGTCACAATACATTTAACTGAACATCTGAAGTATCCATTAAAAAGAAAACCCTTCTAGAACAAGAACTTTTATTTTATTAAACAATTTAGAATTTAGTCATATGGCTCTTGAAGATACTTATAGCTGAATTGTAAAGTAGTTTATTTCACTTAGTGTCACTTTACATTTTACCAGTTGGAAGATCTGCCAAGTGTTTCACAAGGCAGAGATAAGTCCCCTGGAACCTTCTGATTCCATCTGAAAAACCTGGGCTCCTTTGTTCTCCCTTTGTCTTAGCACATTCCAGCTACCAGCAATGCCCCAGTCAGCCAGAGCCCCCACCAGCAATCTGGCATCTCTCTGCTCTTCATCTCTGTCACATCAGACTTGGGAGATGGTTTGAAGCCAGTTTTGGAATGGAGGTAGAACAGAAAAGCAAAGGCTTGGGAGCAAAATGATGAGGGTAGAAAAATGTTCCCTAAGTGTGTGCAGGTGACTGTGGTTAAAAGGAAGTGTGAACATTTGCTGGCTTGCCTAGCACAACAGAACACTGCAAGCCACCTTCCCTAGCGATACATTCAAGGCAATTTTATTCTGAATTTCTTTCCAAGTAAAATTTTAAACTTGTTTTCTGATCAATTTAACACATTGGTCCCTGGGACATTCTGCTCAATGCCTGTAGGGCTGCTTCTTCCTCCCATCCGTGTTCAAAGCTTGGCTCTCCCCATCAGCTACAAAATAAAAGAACTTGGATGGATCTAATCAGCATGATGGATATTGATTCACAATGACACAGGACCAGTTGGAATCTGTATCCATGCACTATCAGCATGTACTGATTCACATGAAGCCAGTTTGAATTTATATATATGCATCATCAGCACTGCATGTATTGGTTCACTAGCAGAGAATCAATTTGCAAATACATCCCTAACCCCGAGTGGCACATGGCCATTTGGATGTCTTGACTCCATTTGGATATCTCAGCTCCATTTGGATGTCTCAACTCACAGTTTTTAGAGTGGTCTCCTCTTCAGGCCAGTTCCTTGAGTGGCTACAAACAGGCCTGGGTGCACTGACTGCCTCTAAGACCAATTTCCCTCTCTGAGGTTTAGCTGCCAGTGCTCCAGGCCAGCTCAGATGTGCTGTGGCTGCAATCTGGGAGCAGGCTGCTGGGAAAAGACCATGTGGGAGGAGCTGGGAGAAGTCCCACTGGCAGCTGACCCCCTCTCTCCAGAGCTGCCTCCAGCTCCCACCCCGAGTCTGTGCCCAAGTGATGCTGCAGCTGCATCTGAGCCTGGCCTCATCCCTCACTGACCCTCACCTTGCTGCACCTTGGAGCAGCCTCATCCCACATCATGGTGCTCCCTGACCCCCTGCACACTGTGGTTCCTGTGCCTGAAGCCCAGAGAAGTGTTCCCCTTGCACAAAAGGGAAGGCACAGGCACGTCTCCTTTGCGTTCAGGATGGGCAGTACTGGGCCCTGTTCCTGAGCAGGCACCTGAGTGCTGTGGTCATGGATCTTTCTATAAATAATTACTTCACTTCATCACTTGCAGCCTCTTTTCATCACCTCCTTTTCCTCAGACCGATGGCTGTTTAGGGATGGAAGGGTTTTTTTCCTCTCTAGCTGGACCACGGCCATTCAATGGAGTGAGCAGCAGGAGGTACTGAAAGAGAGATACTGTTAGCACTGTTTCCACATGCCCAAAGAGTGATCTTTATGCAGCTGAGACTACAAGGGATATCCCTTAAAATAAAGGCCAGCTTATTACCCATCTTCTCCAACTCCTGTGGAACTAAATATCCTGAAGTTGAGAGAAGCTGCTGCACAAAGCGTCTTTATAGCTCTCAGTGTGCCTTCTTTGCTGGCTCCAGCTGCCCCTACACTCTGTTTTTCCTCAGTCTTTTCTTCAATATTTTTTCCAGTTGACTTAGTTATTACAGTACATGGACCAGACTGAGGAAAATACACTGAAGGTTGGAGCTGGCAGAGCAGGGAGCGCTGCGAGGGAAGCGCTTTTGCCATCCCATGACATCACCCGCGCGTTAATTGGTGGCATTCCCGCGGATGGGAGGCACTGGCCGGTGTCCTTGGGCTCACTTCCGTGATACAGAACAGAGACAGTGCCTGTCTCCTGCCAGCCTCTTTCATTGCCAGCCTTCTGGCAAAGCTTAGGACATTTATAAAAACAGTACAGTACTTTATTTAGCCTCTAGTGAGAAAAAGTCACTTCACAGCTCCAGTTTAGGCACAAGGCACTAACAAGCAGATTAAAAAAAAAAAATTATCCTTTACATAAAAACATTTGAAACGAATACATGAAAGTTGATTTGTATTCCAGATGACCTCGCAAACCAGGAGATTGAGCTGTGCCTTTTATCTCCAGAGAAATGGGTTCAAATCCCGATTAGCCCATAGAGGAAATTCCATTTAATGGTGTAATTTTGGTGGGCTGAAAAGCTGTTCCCTGCCTAGAACCACCATCTATTATGGCATGATTGGCAGTCTGTGTTCAAGACAGAACAAGAACTTCACCTCATCTCTACTCCTATTACTTCAGCCTGCCACGAGCTTGCAGTTCCCAACCCTCAGCTCCCACAGAGCCTGAGAAAAGAGGGGATTTGTGGCATGAACAGAGTCCCCACAGCTGTGTCCGGGCAGGGCAGAGCCTGCCTGCGGCTACTGGGGGCCGTGGTGGGGCCAGGAGAATGGAGAGGTGGCACAGGGGAGCCTGAGAAAACAAGGAAGCTGTTGGAGGGAAGTTTCAATGGAAGGAGATGGAAAGTGGGCGAGAATTCCTATTCCTATTCCTAAAAAGGAATGAGGATGGACAGGGAGGGGATGCATGGATAAGCAAAGGGTGGGATGAAGGTATGCCCAGAGCTGAAGGCAATAAAGCAGAATGGGTGTAACTCTGTCTAAAGAGCAGAAGGAAATGTCAGCTGTGGGAGGGAGTCAGACAGGGTCATGATGTCCATGAATGTTCTCACTGTGGCTGGTGGTCCTGGTGTAGAAATGCCCTTAGACCTCACAGGATTGTTGTTTTCCCAAGTCTTCATTCTTCAGAGCACAAAACACTGTTTTGCAGGGGAGCAGAAAATCTGCAAGACAGATCAGCAGCCAGCTCAGGCCTCCATCATATCTTTGCAGAAGCCACAGATTAAGCAAAGAAAGGCTCATCTTCAGTCTAATCAGTGCAGTGTTTCCATATTGTCTGGCTGTATTTCTCCTGTCAGTGGGAAAAGCCCATATGGGGTCCTGCCAGGTGTTCTCTGTGGGCAGAGCAGGTGGAGGAAAGCAACTTTCACTGTGAATTTTCACTGTGACACTGGTGAGCCATGTGACCCTGTCCAGTGAAGGGCTGTGACCAGACACAAAACTTTGGCACTCTGAGGTGGTACAGGAGGGGATGAGGACCTGTAAGTGATGGCTATGAAAGTATTGCTGCCACACCAGGACAGCTTTTCAGCCAGACCTCAATGTTCTCCTCCCTGTCCTTTTCATAACCACCTTGGGATGTGCTCACAAGAGACCTGTTTGGGGTGGTCTTACTCAGGACAACAAAATCTGAGTTTAGAAGGGCATGATAATGAGGAAAAATGTCATAAAGTCAGCCTGATGATGAAGTACAAGCTACAGCACTCTGGGAGGAGAAATACAAAAAGAGAATTTCCCAGCTGGGCAGCAGCATCACGAGGGACTGAGGGTGCAGAGGGGACAAAAGGCTGAGGAAAGGACAATATCAGGTTTCCTTTCCTGGCTGCAGTTCCTGCAGCTGTGAAAACTGCTGTCCATTACCCTGTTGCTCATCATCTCCTCCCACCTCAGGTTTCAGCTTTTTCATACCTATTTATCCTCAGCTTCACCTGGGCCTGCTGGGCTGGTGCTCAGGAAAGCCCTGTTATTTGAGTGATTGCCTCTAACCTGAAAGGTTCATCCAGATGGTGTTGGGAGCAATCCCCCGGCAGTTCTGCTGCTGACCTGGGAGGGGGAGAGCCTGCAGCTGAGGGCTGCTGATAAGCAGCTGGAGTGGGTGAAAAGAAATAAACTTTTCACCCAGCTCAGCTGCAGGCAGAACAGGATGTGAGACTGCAACCTAAGACATAGGAGATAATTATTCTACTCCACTTGGCACCGGTGAGGCCTCAGCTGGAATAGAGTGTCCAGTTTTGGGTACTGTGCTGTAAAGAAAAATGTAGACAAACTGGAGAGAGTCCAGGAGAGAGACACTAGAAATATCAGAGGCATAGAAGGAACAACCTAGGAGGAAATGTTGAAAGGATTGTTTGTTTAGTCTGGGAACAGCAGAGTCTAAAGAAGAGCTGTGATAAAAATCTTGCAATATTTTAAAGTTTATTGTAAGGAGGATGGTGATAAATCTTTCCCCATGCTTGCTGGGGAATAGGGAAAGAAGGAACCAGCTTTATTTGCAGATAATAAAATTTAGGTTTGACATTAGGAAAAACTTTCTAGATAACAGGGTGATGCTGTAAAGCCAGGCAGGGAGTGCATGGGTCTTGTTAAAATTCAGAAGGGTGTTTTATTTTAATAATGAGCATCGAAAGAATAAAGATGTTTCTTGTTTAAATCATTCTTCTGGGCTAATGCCTGGGACTGGGTTTCCACAAGCTAAGAGTCGAACCATGTGGATGCACTTGCAAGGAACAGCTCTTGGCCTGCAAGCTCCAGGGCAGACTCCTTCATGAGCAGCGTATACAAACCCCAGCAGCTTGTGACTGATCTCTTTTTCTACATATTCCTGCAATACAAATAAGCCATCATGGAATACAAGGATCTGTATAAAATTTGACAAATGCAGGAAGAACCTTTCTCTTGTGATCCCATTTCTGGCCCCACTGTATTTCTTCCTTGCAGGTTCATATGCTGTATCTCTAATCCCTTGTTTGTAGATTTGGTATGTGCACACAGCCAGAGATCTATCCCTGATTGCTGTTAATCCTTTGAGTGTTTTTACATTATACAGCATATGTCCAGGGAAAGTTCTGTCTTGTGCTTTAAGGATACTCCCTGATCCTCCAGCGACACTCCTGGAAACAGAAAATCACACCACCCTATTTCCATCCCAGGGAGTTCTCAGGCTGTCAGTTGGGTTTTAGTGCACATCACAGAAACTGAGAACCTCTGAATATTTTCAGAAGTTCAGCCTGATGTGTTTGCAAACCTAGAAAAGAAATGGAAGGTTGGTCTAGGGGCTGGATGTGGAGGAAGGAAGTCAGCACACAGAGGCCCCACACTGCCTCTTTGGACTTGCCCATGATCTCACAGGGGTCAAAATCCATGGCTGGTGCTGGTCAAAATTTTTTTGAGGCTTATGATAGAATGTGTTTTTCTCATGAAGTAAATTCTACCATAGAATAAATATATTTGCTGTTTTGAGGGTGGTGAAGCTCTGGGACAGGTTGCCCAAATAAGTTGTTGATGCCCAACTCCTGAAACTGTTCATGGCCACGCTGGATGTGGCTTGGAGCACCTGGAAAGTGTCTCTGCCCCATGGCAGGGGAATTGGAATGAAATGATCTTTCAGGTCACTCCCAATCCAAACCTTTCTATGATTCTGTGATTCTAATATTAATTGGTTTGGATTTTAAGTGTAACTTCAGGAATGAATGCTTTCTGCTGCAGGATTTTACTTTAGTTGCAAAATTTGTCAGACGTGTTTTACTTTAAATTCCCAGTATATGTGCTTAACCTTCATTGCACCTTGAGGTAATTTATCTGTAAATGAACACTAATCAAGAAACCTGAAGTCATGTGGGATGCTTCTAATATTTTGAAGATAAGTAATATTAAGCCTAAATCACATTTAAAAGGGATATTAATTGAAGTAGTAGAGCAGGACAAATCAGTAAAACAGAACAGCCAGCCAAACTGGGTTATAGTTGCTTTGCTTTCCACAAAAGCACAAAGTACCCATGGGGTATTAATTACCATATTAATTAATATTTTTTACAGTTTTTTGCAGAAGATAGGTCTACAGCATGTGCTGTGCAGAACCAAGAAGTGGTCAGTCTTGCCTATTAAAATAAAGTGGGAAAACAAACCATATGTCAGGAACCTCCTGTGCTGGGGGGTTGCTGGTTCACAGGAGAGCTCCTGGAGATGGTTCGAGCCCACAGCTCCATGGTGAGCCTTCCAGCCCCTAAATCTTGGCAGTTCTGCAGGGGATTAGGATAACTCTGAGCTCCCAGGTCTTCTGTCAGAGAGCTGCGGCATCAGGAAAGGTTTACTGGGATAGAAAGAGAAGACAGGAAGGGGTTGGAGGGAGGAGAGGGAGGACTCATCATCCTTGATGTAGATATTGAACAGCTGGACTTCAAAGACTGTGTTACTCACCCTAGGCTCCATGTAAAGTCAGTGGAGAGGAAAAGGAACTCAAGATATTTGTCTCAGGACAGGAATTGCCTGATTCCCTGCTGCCTGTAGGAGACATGTAGGTACCTGGATACTGGTGAAGTTAGCTGAGGTGAGCTTGCATGGCCTATTGGTTATGGCAGTCTCCTGGGAGGAGAGATCCTGAGCTCTGGCCTCTGCTTCAGGGACTTCTGATGGAGTTTGTGCAGATTACAGATCACACAGACACAAGCATTAGTGAATGCAGAGTGTTCCTTCTTCCTCCAGTCGAGTGCATTATCCCAGGGACTGAGTGCATTATCCCAGGGGCTGAGGTATGCTGAAGAAAGTGGGAGATGCATGTTTGAATGTCCTTTTACAGAAGAAGGAACTTGATCCATGTGCTGCTTCCAGGAGAGGGCTCTGACCATTAAGCAGCTGGAAGTGGGAACCGCCTCCCGTACAGCCCCTGCTCTCTGAGGCAGCAGCGGCTGCCCTGACCTTCTGGGACAGGAAGACCTGCCAGCAGATCTTGCCATGACCCAGCAGCCTGGACAGACTGGTTGTTTCTGGGGCTTTAGGCTGAAGAGCAATTTCAGAGCCCTGATGGACTTGGAAGTGAGCTGGGAGCTGATGAACTTCCAGGCTTGTCAGGCCTTAGGAGAAGCACGACCTGGGGAGAAGCACAAGATGTCACAGTTAAAAAGACTGGCTCTTAGCTGTCCACACCTGACATCTGGGCAGAGCAAACCTCAATCTCTCACAAAGGTATCAAACCCAGCTCCTGTTGGCTTCCCCTGGGTTTCTGGCAGCCCTTGGATGATCCATGGTGGATGACAGGGGTGAGGCACCAGCTGAAGGGCTCTGGGTGACAGCTGCTCCAGGACACTGCTGTTTTTCCCAAACCTTGCAGCACACCCCAGTAAAAGCCTTGCAGGCAGAAGGCTGTGCTGCAGACCAGTGGGAGGGAGAGCAGGAGGAGGAACGACACAACACATTACAGCCAGGGAAAAGGATTCTGCATCAGGGATTATGTAACTTTTGACATGTCCTACATATCACGATCCAGTACCAGGGAGCTCTCACTGTGCCCTGCCACGTTAGCAGGGCTCACTTTAGACAGCCACTGTTAAATGACATTCCTGCCCTGTCAGAGCTTCTCCAATTTCATGTCTACCACGTCCTCCTGGGGCAGCTCCTCAGATCCCAGGCACCAGGCTGGAGCTGCACGCTGCACGTGCCTGTGCCCAGCCGGTGCCGGGGGAAGCTGCTCCTACCTCCTGCTTCAGCTCCCTGCAGAAGGATGGAGCTCATGGACGAGCCCTTGCCCCACTGCAGGCCAGCACCCATTAGGACGTGGTTTGCATTTAACTGCACATTAGGAGTAGGAATCCTCATTTGGGAAGCAAAATCCTTTGGCACTGTTACCAGACCAAACCCATCCCTGCTGGCTTTACGGCCCCTGATGGCTTTTCCACATTTCACATGGGACTGAGCTCTCAAATGCATTTTACAAACTTGACCAACTCCCTCCAATGTCTGCTGGGGTTCATTTTCCCACTGATTTTTGCTTATTCCAAATGAACTCCACACCTTCTTTTTTTTTTTTTTTTTTTTTTTCTTTTTTTTTTTTTTTTTTTTTTC
>VWZP01001896.1:2841862-2987290 GCA_013396995.1 Dicaeum eximium
CCCCCCTTCATTTTTTTTTTTTTTTTACGTTAGTTTTTTTTTTTTCTTTCAGTAGAGAAAATGGGCAAGTGAAAGTGCATCACATGTACAGTCTGGGAAGAGCACAGAGACAGCCAGGCAGCCATTGCAGGGGTTTGGCACCTCGCTCAGGAATGAGCACATGCAGGTAGAATGTTACTCTGCTGCTCCCACTGAGCGCTCAGCAGTTCAGTCTCTGCTGAATCCCAAAGTCGAGAGAAAAGCAGCTGGTTAAGGTGGAATCTGAAAATCAGTCATAAGATAAACAGGTTGCAACATTAAGCACTCTCCAAGGGAAAAGCAGTGTGCAGCATATGTTCTTACTTTGGAAGATATTTAAAAAAAAAAACAACTTTAATGGACTCTTCACTGGCTTATGGTAGTGGAGCTGTTAATTAATTAAATAACTATATGTGAATGGCATCCATTGGGAAGGAGCCTCACAGCTTCCAGATGCCAGTTATTGGCCCCATTACGGACCTAAAACTATTACAGTAAATCATTACATGCTCCAAGATGAACTGGCACACGATCGCTGTGAGGAAGGATGGAGCTATTCTCACTTGTGCCATTTTTTGCCAGTTTTTATCTAGTGAGATTAATTAGTACTTTTAGAAGTGCAAGTCAGAGCTATAAAATATTAAAGGATATTCCATCAATGGAGTGGAGACCTGCTTAAGCAGGGCTTTTAAAACTTTTGGATGTTCATGGGTAGATGGGAGTTGGAAGAGATAATGAACAACATCTGATTTTGATTTTTTTTTAAAGAAAGGTCAGATTTATAGCTAGTGGGACTGCATGAAGCCTCCTTTGTGTGCTATGGGAATACTCAGAGGAGGACATTAAAGTTTATCACTTAAGTTCAGGTGCCAGGTAAGCAAACAGTTTCTCAGGCCAAAACCAATCATTTAAGGCAGTTATTCCAAACAGAAAATTAACCAGAAAGTATTAAATAACCTTTTAGCCTGGATCCCCTGCTGGGAGGGGAACATTTTCTGACATTGGATGGCAGCCTAGAATCTATGATCTGGCCTAGAAATGGCTTTTTTTTTCTTCTTTTTTAATTAATAAGCTATAAATTTTCACCCCAAATGACCACTATGGACCTTTCTGTCTTTTTAGGCTGTGAGAGGGAAAACCACTGAGTCACCTACATCATCGTTTGCCCAGACAGAGCGTCCTTTGAAAATCCTCTTGCCTGCTCTGTCTGTTTTGAAGCCCAAAAGCTGAGTACTGAAGAGGCACTCCAGGGACTGTTTATACAGTTTACCCAATAATTAGTTCTTAGAGACATTAATTCATGGATAGACACTTCCTCTGAGAAATTATTCCACAGCTGAAATTCCTCCCACAGCTGGACGAGGCAGGCTGAGCACATGGGGCTGGAGATTTTGCAGTCCATCAGGCAGAGCTGGGGAGGAGCAGTGCTGAGGGATCTGCTGCTGACACTGTCCTCTTGCTCCAAGCCCTGCTCTGAACTTTGTGCGAAATCTCTCGCCTGAACCTGAGTTCAAGCAGGGTTCAAGTGGGGCCAGAGGGGCCAAGGGGGCTACAAGGAGCCACTTTTGCTGGTGCTGGTAACCAGCCCTCCCACACAGCCCTGCCGGGGCAGACTGAGAGATGCCAGCACTGATAGGCCTCTCCTGCTTAACACAACAACCTGTTTGTCCAGAAGGACAGACAGGATCGCTCCTGGCTCACTGGGAATAGTCCCAGACTGTTCTGGAACAAAGAGCCCCTGGGACACGGAGCAGGGGTGGCAGGGGGTGAAATGCTCTGCTGCTCTGCCACATCACATGCAGGTCAGCCTGGCTTGGAGGACATCATCCCTTCCCTACACCATGCTCTAGAGGACACAGGTCAGACCACGTGTCCAACAGCTGTTCATCATGGGTAGAAAAATCAGGTGTTTTTTCGGGGATTCACAAGAGAATGGATATCTCAGGAAAACCAACCTCATCTCGCTGCTTCTTCTAAAGCAAAGGTTAGGCCACATTCACACAAATCCTACAGGGAAGTGGGACTTACTGTATGAGAAAAGCATGAGTAAGGGTTTGCTGACTAACCCCTAGTTAAATGAAACAAATTGATTTATTATACGAGCATGACAAATTGAGGCACCGGTCTTGCAAGTTGGGCTGTGTGAGCAGCTCCCCGTGTCCACGTGGCTCTGATACAGCCCAGTAAGGCTGACAACTGGGAGTTGTAGTTGCCAAACCGGGAATATTGCTGGCTCGATCGTAAAAGGTTGGAAAGTTTGTGGTTATACTTTTCTGACGCGGCTGAGATTTGGGCGGGAGCCATGGGAGCTCCAGCTCCTCTGCTGAGGCACAAGGACAGGCAGCTGCTTTGTCAGCCTTCCCCAGCGCGTGTGCTGGTAAGAAAGCACGGCCTTTTCTGTTTTTAAATGAAAACAAATTGCTTTTAGGACCTTGGATCTGAAGAGGGGAGTGTCATTGTGTGTCCAACACAAACAAAAAACCGAGCTGAGCCAAGACCAGCCCAGTGCTTCTCTCCCATTCTCTGGCTGTAAACACAAGAGACTCCTCTTGGCTTGTGTGAGAGTGGGAGGGAACACAATCACCAAGCAAAAAATGTTTCTACTTGATAGTTTAATGTCATGTAGGCAGGAGTTGTGCTTTTCTACTGAGCACACTTTTCTACTCCATAGAGTCTTTGAGTGGCCTGTCCTTGTAGTAGAGGAAAATAAACTGAAATAAAATGCAGCTACTTTTTTTCTGCAATATGGATTATTACACTTTGTTTTCCTGAGTGGAACATACATACCAAAAATACCACTGTGGTCCTAAGCCATCAACAGGATGACTGATGTGTTTGGTGGGAAAGGGCTCCAGGTCACAGGCACATGGAGAGTACAGGGGAGTGGGGACAGATGTTTAGATCATGGATTTTAATCCACAGCAAGATGGGAGTGAGTGCCAGTTGTCACAGGCTGGGAACAGGACATTCCCCTGTGTGCAGTGAGCCTGTGGATACCTCTACAGGCCTCGGAATCACAATGTGAGACAACAGCCACTGTCAGCATGGCCTGATGTCCTTCTCCAGCCAGCACCACCTGGCTCTGCCTGTGCATGTGCTTTCCTAGCCACCACAGTAATTTTTTCATGCCCCATATTCGGAGTAATTTGGGAAAGAAGCAGGAAAAAGGAAGAGAGCCATATATAATGATCGTAGAGTTAATGGTGGATTTCAAGTCTCTGGGTGGAGGAATAATGGATTAGTGTTGGAAGTCTGGTTCAGTTATGTATGTTCTGGCAGACACAGCTGGAGGAAACCTTGAGGTGTAGATGCAAAGTCCATTTTCACTTTGTAAAGATGTATGCACACCCTTAACTTTAAAGGTATAAATTTTCCCGTTGACTTCCCTGGAACTATTCATGCATTAAACATATGCATGAGCCTTTCTAGAAATAGGGAATATAAATGAGGCTACCAAAATAGTTAACCAGGAATACTTTCTGTACAATGGAAAAGAAAAATTTACAAGAGGTGTGCACATAGGAGCTCTTAGGAACAGATAAATATAGGCCACACTGTTAAAGGACAGGGCATCACTGCTTGTGTATGAGAGGGTGTTTTCAGCTACCTATAGAGCAGACTGGAGTGCAGTTTGCTTTCATTACGTTAATTAAGCAATTTACTGGAATTTAGCATGTGGCAGATTGGCAGGAGGCAAGTTTAACTTGGGTTGTGTGGCTGAGATCCTTTCACTGCGTTGACAACCTCAAGTCCTGCCAACAGAGCAGCACACTCAGTGCATTTCTGCTGGTGGCTTCTGTGCTAAGTCCAACTTAAACAATTCCATTGGGGCCTGACAAAGGGAATGGATAAAAATGAACAGGATCTACATTACTTGAGCAGTCTGCTGTGAGCAAGATATCCCAAGTCTGTTCATAAGAAATTAATTTTCATTCAAGCAGTAACCTACTTGGGCTAGCAAGAATTCTGTTTGCTATTAGCCCGTAATTATTTTTTAATATTCACATGGAAAATGTTTTTATTTCTATTGTCTGTAGCTGTTTCTCCACATTGTTTTTCTTGATAGGCTTATTGTCTAGGTTATGCTGTAGTTATTAGCATTTTAATCTATAGGTTGTTCTGGAGTTACCATGGCCTCTTTGGGAATATCAGCTACACAAACTTCCAGCAAATAAGCAAAATTGAGACTTGAACTGGTGGCTGGAGAACCACATGAAGGCAGCCGATAGCACAATCAAAAACCTTAGAGGCCAAAGGCCCCCCCCAGCCAAAGCTGCCCTATACTCAAACCTTTTAGACCTGTGTTTGTTAAAACACCTTAAACAGACCTTTAAGCTTTGCTGTTTCATGGCAGAAGCCTGGGCAAGTCACATCCTCAACTGTCTTCTATGTTTCCTTTGATGAATTAAAAATGAGTACTCGAACAAGACCATCAACCGAAAGTCTGCAAAAAAGCAATTCCTTATTCAGTAGTACTTAAGGCTTTTATACAGTTTCACAGGATTGGGGGGGTTTGGGTCTTTGTATCAAGACTACGCTCTGACCTCTCTTTTCTTCTGTATTCAAAACCTAATGTCACCCTGCCCAGGATTATCCGGATCTGCTTTTCAGTATCAAGACCAATTAAGTGGTGAGAAGGAAAGCTGTGGGGAAACAAGGCAAATCCAAAATGAGATGAGACTTAAGTCTCTACTCCAGTCTCCACTTGTATTTATTCTGGTTTCCAGCAGGCTTCTTTTGGCAAAGAGAGATTTACTGCTTGAGCTTTGGCACAGTGTTTCAGACAGGGAGGAGAGCTGGGACAGGAGACCACAGCGTAAGAAAATGTACCTCACATTCAGTTTTCATTAAACAAAAGGATTTCTCCATCGCCTTTGAACGTCCTCTTTCGTGTCATGATGGCTTTGCAAGATGGAATGCCTTCTGTCCTATCAGTGTATTGCTGTTGTTCACAAGAATCCTGGAGGCAGCTAAATATATGTTTTGGTCTGTGTATGAATTAACATTTTAGTTTTAGTACATCTTACCCCATAATTATACTGAATTGGTTTTAGAGAGTCTGAAAGCCTACCTGCTTCCCAAATATAATGGCTTTGGCTTCAAATAAATGACAGGGCAAGAGTGACACTGAAATAATCCAGAGCAGAGAGTAGCCAGGACCGATTCTACATACTGAGAATTCAGCAGGTTTTGAAATTTTGCACTGATATTTGATGATTTCATATCCTAACAGCACTTTTGTTTGTGTCACTTTTATTTTCCTAGAAGCTAAACCTTGCTCTTGGAGAAAACAGGTTGTAGGATCAAAAGATCTAGAAAACAAGCCTTGTTATTCTATGTCTGCATTTTTATCATCTTCAGGCTCTAATTCAGCTGTGCTGTACATGTAAAAGTGCAAATTCAGAAGGAATAATTCAGAGTTTGACTTTTGGCTTTCAGATCCGCAGAATTTTCTTCATACCCAGTGAGTTCATTTCAACACCTGCCTGCAGCGCCGCCTGCTCTGCGTTCTAGCACTCCCTCCTACTTTTCCCATTGTCCATGGCATCTTTGATCAATCCATGAGTGGAGCAACACTGTGTTGGGGAATGCACAGTTTTCCAAACCAGAGTATGTTTTTAGTTCAAAAAATAAACCCAGAGAATGTCCTTTTCTTGCCTTTGGGGTAGGATACCACACACACTCTGTCTTACCAGAAAAGGAAGCATTGGGAAATTTTGTTTCCTAGAAGAGCTATTAGAACCAGCAATAAAACCCAAACCAACCCAAAAAGAAAAGTCTGTTTTGTAATTTTGACACTCTGTTGCTCTTTCTCGTTACCATTTGGTTCACAGCCAGCACAGCCATGAGGGTGGGTGAAGTGTCACCTTGACTAGTGGAGGCAACCTCTGTCCTTCAATCAGAGCAGGAAAACCACTTCAGCTTTCTTTACAAAACAGAAGTGACTCCAACACAAAACACAGGCACGAGATCCCACCAGAGCAGAGCCATGAGCAGAGCTATGGAATTTGATGGGAATGAGAAACAGGGTTTTCCTTTAGTGGTGTCTGTACTCTGTGACCAGTGGCCAGGAGTCACTGCCACCACATGTGAGCATTGTGCAGCTCTAGAGAGGAGCAGAGCCGACTCTCCCCGTGCCAGGAGGGATGCCAGGAGCAGTGCCCTGGTCCAGGAGCTGTGCTGGACCCACAGGTGCCCCCAGGTGAGTCTCCTTCAGCCTCACCTGTGCTGGGGTGCTCAGTCACAGGGGTGAATTACTGACACCAGTGTGGGTTGATCTGCAACCAGCAAAGACCTGAGAATGTCAGAAATTCCCATTTCCACCACTGAGAAAGGCTGATTTGCTACAGTGGCATGGTGAAAATCAGGCATATTAGGATTTCCCTTCCGAGTCCAGGGGGGTCTCACTGACTCCTCTGCTGTGGTAGGAGATGGAACCTTTCCTGAGCATTTAGCAGCCAGAAGTGGCTCACAGACACTCTCTGGCAGGCACGGGGCACTGAGCCCTGCCTGCCTCCAGCTAGCACTGACTGCTCCTTGATTTAACCACACCTGTGGGAGCGAAGGAAAGAGCTCAGTCAGTTGTTAGGATACTTATGGAATCCCACAGGACATTTCCACAAAATTGACAACTGTGCTAGTAAGTACTTTTCTTGTGTCTGCTCGAGGGACTGAAATGTCTGAGTTATTATCTGCAGCAGGGACTTCAAGCTTAATAGGCTCAGAGTGCCTGTGCAGGCCATACAATCAATGGGAAGGGGCATGTAGTGTCAGCCTGCAAGATTTGGTGTGAACAAGATTGCAGAATAATCATATTTGGAATGCCTTCATGGATTTTAAAGATGGTGAGCCCCTTCCTTTAACTGCACGAGCTATTCAAATTCCTGGCTCCACTGGCTTCTCTAACTTCACTGCCTATGCAACTGGTCCATAGCATTTGCTTAGGGGATTCATAAATTTTTTTAAAGCATCATTTTTTTCTGATGGGTGAAAATACAAGCACCTGTATAATTTCACATAATGTGATTTTATTGTCAGAAAAGTGCCACTGATGCATATGGTAACTGAAATGCAAGCAGTGGCAGTAGTATCACTGCAGAGCCACTAAGTTAAGGCATTAAAATAAAGGATGAGGGAAAGTTTAGCCATGACCTTGTAAGTGAATGCTCATCATCATGGGCAAGATTGCTTAGCAGCCATGGGGACAGGGTAGCCTCCCACCAGTTTCCTGCTTCCCAGAAGGGGTTGAATGGTGTCCCATCTCCAGCTGTGGCATGACCTTCCAGTGGCAGTATGTCCACCAGGGCATGCTCACAGGAATTCAGAGGAGCAGAACAGCAGCTCTGATGGTGTCTCCTCTCCAGCCAGGTTTTCCTCTTCATGGTGGCTGCAGGCTGCTCCTGCAACCCCCTCACCTTTTGAGAGTGTGCTGGTTTTAGCTAAGCCGTTCTTTGCTACTATGGGCATTTTTCTACAGGCTCTGGAGAGAAATTGAGCCCTTTGCCTGCCAGTCTTTGATGACCAAATGGCTCTTCAGTTTCTCATACTTCAACAAAGCCTTGAGGAACTTCCCAAACAGCCTCTCTCTCCTCTTCTCAACCCCTTCCCCTCTCATTTCCCTCCTCACAGAGATACTGGGATGGAGACAGAACTGTCAGTGATGGAGCCTGAGATGTGCCTTAGAGATAGCATTGCTCACCACAGCATGGTCTTCTCCATCAGCAGTGTGACCGTGTGCGAAGTCAAAATTCCTAGTCATCCCCTGACAGGAGATGTAGAGTCTGTTCCTTGACCTTTACCAAGCCACCTTTGGGGCCTTGACTTCTGTCTGCCACTGCAGGAACCTCACAGCCTTGCTTAGCCTCTTTTAGGAGCAATGGCCTAAAATCTTGTCCTTACATTCAAACCCCAAGATTACTTTTCTTTCCTATCTCCCCCACAGCTAGGAGGTCTTTAGCACAGGCCCGGCGAGATGTATGAGAAAGAAACCTGGCAAAAGGTTTAAATTAACTCTAGTGGTTGTGCCAACTCCTGCAGAACGAGAGTGCCAAGATCCAAACGTGGCTGCTCACCAGCATTTGGCAAGGCAGTGACATCTTGTCACCGCTATCCTGGAGCACCGAGGCCCACACAGGTACAACGACCAGCTGGCTGGGGCACCATGCAAAGCAGGGTGGGAAAGCAGAGGGAAGAGTGCCAGACTTTTCCCAAACGAAGTCACAGCCCTGTTTCTTCAAAATCATCTACTCAAATGTGACATTACTACTGATTGCCAACAGAATCAAGTCTCCACAGCTACTTACCACTTCCACTGATGTGTCACATGGGTTCGAGCTTCCCTGTCTGGGTAACCCAGTCTGTGCTAGTAATAAAGAGTGTGCATAAACCCTCAGCAAAGGAGAGAACGACTCACTTTCAGTGAAACTTGCTCCTGCCACAGAAAGCTGCAAGAGTGCTCTGGAGCTAAGTGCTGACTGTTGGGAAAGTGCCCAGAGCTGGAGGGAAAAAAAGCCCAACATAAAATAAGAAGTCTGTTTTTACATTTAATTCCTCCTGGGTCCAGAGCAGCGGAGTTTTAGATTTTCATTATAAATAAACTATAAAGCATCTATGTAGTGGAATCCATATTCCCAGCTGGGAACAACCTACAGGTCCACTCTAGTCAACCTTCTCTTTGAAAGTATTACCATGTTTGCAGGTCTGTGAACAGTTCATGGGCCCTTCTGTCACACTCCACGTTATTCATAGCCCAGTGCCACTCTGCTGTCTTCTCTCACATACAGGGATGGCCAGACCTTTGATTCAGACACTGCTGCAGGGCATCAGTTCTCTATCCAGATCATGCACATGCATTGCACTCATGTTCCTTTACCTGTCTAAAATTTTTTTGCATTGCCAAAGTCTTCCAAGCCCTTCCAGTGCCTCCCCTTCTTTACAAAATGCAGGGGTCCTGTGCTACTCTGTGGTTGTTGGACACACTGCACCTGTCTGCAGCTTTTACACAGGTGAGAATTCACTGCAACTTCCTACACCAGCTGGAGTTTGGTGCTGTGGCACAGCTTTATCCTGAAGTGGGTGTTAAATTTGGCATCAGGCTTGGTGATGGCAAAATGATGTCGCCCATCACCCAGTATGGTATTTGCGTATCAAAAGTACACTTGAATAAAGAGGTTCAAGAAACATTTTATTAGAGCAGCCACAGAAAAGTAAAAAGTCATGTTCCTCTTCAGACACAGTCCAAGGCTTCTATACAGCTGCCATCAAAGTGGTATTTCTTCTTCCTCTGTCGATTACTCTTCAGCAAAAATACAACTGCAGGTATGTTTCCACAGGAGAACGTTTATCTTCTGCCATTTCCAAACTCCAGGGAAAATTAAGTTTCTGAGATTAGTTATATAAGAAAAAGGAAACTTGAATTTTATGTGCAAGTGCATACTTAAACCAAGCAAACTGTTATTTATATTTTATCTGCTCTATAAAAGGTCTAGGAATACAAAGAACTTTTAACTGAATATAAAACTCATTATTTTCTTTCCAGGTGTCCACAGAAATACCAGTTTAGTAGAAAATAAATATAAAACCTGAAAAATAACTTAATTTGGTTTTGCTAAGAAGCCCTCTTGTTATGAAAAGAATGGGGGAAAAGGTGAACTAGTTCCTCTTTATTTCAAGCTTGCTGCTTTAATTCCATGTTGCATATGAAACAACAAACAAAATTCTAAGGAATGTAAAAAGTTCCTGTGTCTGTAAAAGCCTTAATAATACCACCCTGAGCTGAAGAACAATGGCACTGACATGAAAGGATTTTCATTTCTAAGAAATACGTGGCTAAATGAGAGTTCAGGAATAGATGTATTCCATGCTCTTCTGCAGGGCTGATTTAAACCAGACCTACTAAGCCCAAATGCCTCCTCCCTGGGAGACTGAGCTGCAGCAGCTCAGGGCACCCCAGGTGAGACAGTGGGCTGCAGACAGGGTGGTACCCCAGGTCTAGGTGAAAGAGGAGGACCTGCATTAAACAGAGTATTCCAGGTATAATGCTACATTTCATACACTGCTCCTGCCTCACAAGGATGGACTGCAGTCTCCTCTAACTACAGTCAGTACAAAATTTTGAGAAAATTCTCCATTTAAAAAATGGCAAACCCCATATTTAATACCCACAGAGCATTAAGGTACAAAGCAAATTGCTGCTTCCCAGGTTCTTTATCACTGCATCTTTCTGAGGCTTGTATCCTAAAGGTTCATTTTTCCAAATGGCATAATTTTGGCAGAAGATGAGGTCAGTGAACTCCCAGATTATGTACTGCCTATCCCTCCTGCAGCATTACAGGGATATGCAGATGCTCAGCACCTCAGAAATGCAGGCTTGCTATACAGCTAAAAAAATGTGCAGAGCATGAATATTACAATTACCAGAGAATTAAAAAAATCTGTCTGCATTCAAAGTAAAAATAAAACTGGGAAATTTCAAAATTTCCTGAGGTGCTCTTTTTGATCAACTAGAACTTTGGCTTCATTTCAATTTAGGCATTTCTTTTATAGTACAATGAAAATACAAACTACATTGTGAATAATATAAAAGCTTTTTTTTCCCAGATGGGAATACCAGTACATATCCATTTTTTTTCTGAAGCATATTCTTCAGCAAGTATGATTTTTTGAAGAAGTTAATAATCAATGGAGCTGTATTCTCCAATGGAAAGTGAGGCTGTTTTTGATTTTTTTCTAGCAGAAATTACATAGTCCTAGAGTTTTCAGATTTTAAAGTTCTCTAGTTCTACTTGAAACTTCCCATTTATTTTTACAAAATAAATTCAATGCCCTTTATCTTAATTCATAGTGGAAGTGTCTACTCATGGTAGACACTCTTGGGTCCACTCTAGGCTGAATGGTCGTTATATATTTTTTCATGGATTTGTGTACTTATGCAGGTTTTGAAATAAAATACATATTGGTGCTGATGGATGAGAAAGCATAAATGAAGTGACATTCTATAAAATCATCAGCTCTGGGGAGATGTCGAAAAGGCAAAGTTTGCTCATGTGTCAGAGTAAAAGAACTGATGGTGTGAAAAAGTGATCAGATGGAAGGTTTAAAATGAGAAGGGAAAAAAGGAAGTTCTCCCACAGAAAGAATAATTAAACTGAACTCATTGTGAACAGACACAGTGGAACCCAAGAGGGTAACTGAACTATACAAAGCTGGGATTCCAGACATACATTCAGCTTGAAAAAGCTGCTTCAGAAGTCAGGAAATTCAAAGGTAAGTGTCTCACAACAGAGTTTTTTAGGCATCTTCCTCAAAAAGATACTGAGCTAGATACTTCTTCTTAATATGCATTTTTGTTAATAATCTCTTCAATCTAAACTATAAAATGTGCTATGCAACATGACTGAACAAACATCACTGTGAGAAGTATTCCCCCCTTGTTTGAGTAATTTGAATTTGTAAGCTAATGTAAGTTTTTGTATTAAATAATGTACTGTGTGCAATTTTCTTTCTTGTAAAGTACTTTGAAGCTTTCAAAGGGCACTCTAGGTTCATAAATAATGTGGTGTGCTTTGCCAGAACTGTAGGGCATTTCTCATAAGTTCTGAATCTTCTGTGCCAGAATTGCAACATGCTACATGCCAAATCCTGCACACAAATGTTCTACATGTGGCAAATACACATTGGTAAAGACCAGAGGCATGGCATCCCTGGATTTCTTAGAAAGAGTGAGGAAGGGAAAGAAGTGAGAAGGAATTATGAGGAATGGCAGATAAAAACATCTGTGCATCATTAAAAAAAATTATAAACAACGAAAAAACAACCTCCACTCCCAAAACAACAGGTAACTTGTACTTAATTATTTTCAAAAACTAAACTGTTTGCTGCATGCAGCACAAACTCAGAGGTACCCAGAGCTGGGTCTTTACTTTTCCTTCAGTTATGGAAACCAGGCCTCAATTTCTTTAATAGCTGAAGATTCTTCAATTGCAGACATTTGTAAGGGTCAGCACACCTGCAATCCCTGCTCCTCTGAGCACCCACTAACATAAACGGAGAGGCTGAGAGCCAGGGGAAGCAGCACAGTCAGGATCACCACTATTTAATAGGCTGGGAAAATGAATCCTCTTCTTCAGGTAAAATCAGCATTTCCTCTGCCCAAAGCTACAGGGAATAAACCAAGGCCAATGTTTATAAAGTGTGAACTCTGGCCTCTTTGCAACCTCTGCCACAGACAAGTAGGCTCCTACTTCTGGAGCCTGGAAGAGAAGGAGTGTAAAGCAGTAAGACCCAAAAATTCCAACAGGCATTTGCCCACATAGGTTAGACTGCTGAAGGATACCAGGACTTTAATGTGTCTTTGGCTATCATTTTCTTGATTAAGCACAAACAAGTAATGTCAACATTCCTCTATAGTTTGGATGTAATTGCTGAAGTAATTAAAAAATTTTGCTTTCCCCTGCCTTTCACTGAATTTCAAGAAAATGGTGACAATTATTAATCACCCAGCAATAACCAGCTAGTTGAAAAGTTACTAGATGCTACTTAGACCTAATCAGGTCTTAAGCACCAGGATTTTATAAACATTGACAAAATAAACATGTTAAAACTGAACTCCGCATTCTGCAACAGTAAATGAGCGTTTTACTATCTGGTTTCTTTTGAGGTGGCAAGAAACTACAGTAAAACCTTTGCTGTTGCCAGAATTACACTGCTTAGAGAAAAATATCCTGTGGGTTACCATTTGCTGCCACGATTTACAGAGATAGGGTCTGTAGTCTGTATCAGTTTCATGCGGAAGTTTTAAAGGTAAAAAGCTTTCTGCAGAATTTGCAGATCTCTGCATTAGTGTCTGTGTTGTTGCAAAGAGGATCAAGTGGTGCTGTGTCACAAGCTTTTCAAGGAAGTTAGCACACTTCTTCAGGTTCATCTCCTGCAAGGTAAGACTCTCCCCTCCATTGCTCCTGTCTATCCAATAAAAAGCTGATAAACTGTCTAAAAGCAAAACACAGAGCGAGGGGTGAGCACAGAACAGGTTTTCTAGAGAGTAGAGAGTGAGGAGTAACTGAGTGCTACTACTGCAGCTCACAAGGAAAAGTCTTCCCAGGCACTGCTTTATCATTTCTTCTGTCCCTTGAGCCAGTCTGTTCTCAAGAATGGTGACCAGCCGGAGCATATCGAAATGGAAATCTGTGTCAACAAACATGACTTCTACTTCCAGCCCTCCTTCTGCTTTGGGAATGATGCAGCGGGCTATGAGGTGATAAAGCATTTCTGTTTTTCCCGTCCCTTCTGGGCCATGGAATTCAATAACATCTCCTGTTCAAAAACAAAGCAGCACGTTGTCAGGTAAGAGCATTTAGAGCCCAGAGTTGGTTTTCAGTGTTTTCTAAACCAATAGTCATATTCCACAAATTGAGAAATGCATTTTATTTGACATTTATAAAACTGTTTATATCCTAGTTAGCATCTACCAAAAGATATTTCATTTTCCAAGAAAGGCCTCTAAAGTGAAGTAATCAACTGTGAACAAAGGTTGAAAACCTCTGCCAGCACCATCTAGGAGACTTCCATCAATAAAAGGTTGGTGACTGGATTTCATCTGTATCATTACAGGCAAATGAAGGCAGAAGAGGAAGCTGCTACACAAAAGTGGCTAAGAAACCATCTACACTATGCACACACAATTAAAAAATAACAGAGTAGAGGACAAAACAACAAAAAAATTGACATATTAGAGGTCATTTCACATAGATGTCATGTGCTGTATGTCACAAGATTCCTACAGTAATCTGTGACTGGTGAAGAGAACACCAGTAAGTTTATTTGGCATTTATATTCTACTGTGGTGATAATAATGTGAAATTGCTTCTTTTGACAAGGGAGACTCAGAGATTCTTTCAACTCCAGGCAACGCCTCTATCTGAAGCAAAGGATCTCTGTTCGTAAAAGGATTCAGCCTAATTACCTCATCCATGTGGGTCATAAAATATATATGATAAAAATTTAAAATGTTAATTAAAACCAGCATTCTGCTTCATTAGGAAACCAGTTCTTTTGTTGGATGTGAATGCAAGATACTCTAAAGCCTTATCCGAAGTCTTCTGATGTCTTGTATCAGAGCAAGACCCTAGAAAAAGTTAATTTATTAGTTGCTCTTTTCAAATTTCTAATTTTGGAAACTGGATTATGTATTTATGACATTTTGGATTTTATAGGCAGAAAGGTAACTACATGCAGTAAGGAGAATCACACAACTGTAATTGCAGGAAGGTGAGAGATTTCCACGGCCTTGGCAAGTGCAAATGGCATAACAGCTTTCCATAGGGGGATGTGAGAGTAGAGAATTAACTGCAACTTTCCTTAAACATGTTTGTGCCTGCCTGAGTTAACAGGGTTTTTCAAGACACTGTTTAACTTCCAGAGGACATCCTCATTCACAAGTGCCTACAACATCAAGATGCAGGTTGGGATCAGGGGAGGAGGATGTTAGGGAAGAAACTAAGCTCTTCTCCCTTTGTAAGTGTTAAAAGAAATTTATACCTGATGTGACAAGTCTGTCCATTTCAGTGACCCTCAGAAATACCATTTCTATGAATTTCTGATTCTTTGAAATTTATTTAAAAGCTTGATTGCCTCCAAGGCCCTTACTAAGCTGTTCTGAATGGCTCTCTCACTTGTGAGATGAAAGATAACTACACTTCCTGGGACATAAGTTTTTTTTTTTTCTTCCTGTCCAGAGGTCACAGTGCCCAGCTCTGACACTTGCAGCCAGTGGCTCTGCTGTCACACAGCCTGTGCCAGAGACAGAACCACACCCTGGCAGGGTGAGATACCAGCTTGGAAGAACTCCTCCGAAAAGTGCTGGGTAGGTCATTCCCCTGTTTTTCGTCTCTTGCAGTATTTCAGAACAATTGCATAAGGCAGCTCTTGATAAGGAACAAAGTGTATCTTTTGCCCCTGGCTGTGGCACACAACTTCTGTCACCCTGACTGGCATTTCTGAATCCAGACCAGTAACTGAGTGGGGCCAACAAGCAATAGACTGCTTCATCTGCCTTTACAGCAAAATATGACCTGCAGGATTCAAAAATTATTCTGGGAAATAAATGCTTCACTTTTTCCATTTGAAGACATTCTAGCAGGATGTCTGTGTGCTACAGAATGACACTGGATGAGATTTTTTTAATTGGAAGAACTAATAAAACTTATTTAAGTAAAAATTCTAAGTTGAATAACAAAAATCATTCTCAGAGGTTTTTGTGGTGGTGGTGGTTTATAAATGTGAACAGCAAGAGAGCCAAGCACCCCTCAAAGTTTGGCATTGCTGAAAGAGATACACAGCTGCCTCGAAGTTTGACCAAGACACTTGAGTTACTCCGAAAACAGTAACAGCTTGGACTGCAAGAAAACCTCAAGAGAGCCGGGGATTTCTGTGCCTTCCTGATTATCCAAGAGGCTGCCCACAAGAAGAACTGGTGCAAAACAGGAGCCATTTATAGCAACATCTATAAATGTAGGGTTTCATTGAATTAGCAACCAGGCTGTTGCAGTAAGATAAGAGGGGAAATTCATTTCTCTGGATCAGAGAGGACAAACCATGACACAGCAAAGGAGGAAGTGAGGCCAGCAACGTTTTCAAGAAGCCTCTGACACGCTGACAATAGGTCACAGAAGAAACTGAGTGATCAGGACTAGCATCATCCATTAATGTCAAAACAACTTTGAAAGGAGGATTAGTAAAAACATACTGTCACAGGATGAGAGAACAGGCTGAGAGGGAGAGCAGGAACAGCACTTTAACATGGAAAAAAGTTAATGGGAATTTTTTCTATTAGAATTGGTGTTGGCAGACATTAAACATATCAGTAGATGAATGTTCCATTAGCTTGGCAAAACATGTAGAAGACAAACTAATTGGGTTAATAAAGACTTAAGTTTGTGAAGATTTAACAGATGGAGATGGATGAGCAGAGTGATTTCACATGAAATTCAGCACTGGTGAATTCAAGAGTTAGGTTTTAAGAAGTCCCCCAACATGTTGCCTGGCTCAGGGCAGCCTGAATTGGCCCATTATGGGCAGACTAAAGAGAACAATAATTCACTCCTATGAATGGGCATGCAGATTAAACTAAAGGATGCAGGAGAAATGTAAATATTTATGTAAGTTTAATATATTTTTAACTGAAACACTGTGCTCAGTCCTGGTCATCAGTTTGGTGTTATGTCTTGAATGAGAAGAGCCTTATTTTTGTCTGTAATCAAACGCTGGTTAAACCATTTTCTGACACTGCAGATCCAAACAGGCTGTTGGAATACTCAGCAATAACTTCATGTGTTTCACATTGTGGGCTACCTTGAAGTTCCTGGGCTGGTCATTTACAATACTGTACAGAAGCTGTCACTAATGTTTATACCATTTGTAAGTGAAGTAGAAAGGTCTAATATTTATTCCAAGTTAATGCTGGGTGTCATGCAATTGGTGAACATCAGAGCCTTACACTGACACCCACACCTTCATGCCAGTGGCACAGGGGAAATATGACTGGCAACAGTGGAAGATTATTCAATGCTTGTGTCACTTTTGCTCCATTCCAGAAGAGCTTAAATGGTATGTAATTAATGTACTTATGTGCTCTTAAATATGCAAGTCCATCATAATTAGAAGCAGTGCTTAGAGTATCACATTAATACCTATATTACCTGTCCCTATTTTACAGTACCCTGACATGCAAGTTATGAACACTTAACTATAACGTAACCTTTGGATAGTTTATTGAAACTTCATGTATTTGTTTGGTTTGAATTCCATCAGAAAAAAGGAATAATTTAGGTCTTTGCATTGCTTTAATCACAGCATTTTAGATGAAGAGCTGTTCAGTATGAACTTCATGGGCAACATATTGCAGAATTCCACAGTGACACACTAAAAGTCAAGCTCATGACAAATGAAGAGGTAGGCCTTCAACAGGGATTTAAGACTGAATAATGTGAACACACATCAAAATAACACATGGGCTCACATGAATACTGTGGTATTAAAAGACAAAGCAAAAATGTAATAAAAGGTGAAGTCCATTTATATATATACAGCTAAAGGGCTGTGCTAATATGTTAAGCAGCTTCATTAATGTCAGCCAAAAAGCATGACCAATACAGGTAATAATTGATACCATTTGTTGGAAGCAGAAGAAAAATACAAGTACTTCAAAAGCTCAATGACTCTGTTGGCACAGAGAAACCAGTGATGAATTTTAGGTTTCCAGCCATCTTAGAACTGAAGTTCTGGAACAGTCTTCAGACAGACATGAACAACTTATAAAGCTTTAAGAGCAAAGCAGATAATTTGACATGAAGTCAAATGTAACACTATGAACGGCAGCAAGGCCAGTTAGTGATCCTCAAGAAAACATCTTAAAATCTGTTTGACCAGTACACAACCAGTTCAGTCTCAAATATTTGTTTGTTGTGTGTAAAGCTGACTAAAAAATACCAAACATCCAGACTAAAAGATCATTTAATATTTGTTTGAAAAAAATACAGTAATATCTCATCTTCTAAAAAAATTAAGAGCCTTGTGAAGCATACACTAATTTCACTCTTGGCCCTTAATTCTTCTTGTGAGTAACACAGCAGTTCAGAAATGACAGTATTTAAATATTCTTCTGTGCTCTACTTGCACTGGCTTAGCAGTATTTCTCTGCCCTTTATCATTGTTATGTCACACTGGAAACTTTCAGGGCAGGAATCATGTACTGCTAAAGCCCACATGTGCTCTCTAGTGCTGCAAAACAATGCACAAAGAGTCTAACAGTGATTGTGTTTGAAGACTAAGCATCATCTCTTATCCAATTATCCTGATTATTTTTATTGCTTTTTCTGCTCTTTTTTCTGAACCTTCCATATTTGTGGGAATTCAAACTGCAGACAAGGGTGCTGCTAACCACTGAAGCCAGGTACTTGCCCAATGAAATCCACTCACTCATACACAGATTCCACAACAGTAGTACCTCACCACTGATCCTTACAGTTTGCCACTCAGATGCCTTTTTCATATATATTTTTAGTCTTGTGTAATTAGAGCTGTCTCTTTCACCACTAAATTCATGAAATTTCACACAATCTGGAAAATCAGTCTGACTTCCTGAATAGTGTGTTATTTTCTGTTTAGTTCACTAATTTCTTTCATTAAAATATCCAACTTTGATCTTAAAATTTCTTGTACTGGTGTCATTGAAACGTTACCCCATTTCTCCAATCTGAAATTCTCCTTCATTCACTGAAGATCTCTATGGGCCATGTTGATCCCGACATTGTAAACTCGTTCAACTAATTAGTACCTATGTCCATAATGGAATTCTTTATGAAGTTCTATCTAAGTATACTTAGGATTTTTCAGGTCAAGACTGAATGGCTTGATGACTTGGTTTCATTGTAAAATACTGTTTGCTCATGTCCCTTATCCAACTTACCCAGACAACTTGGTATCACTGAACTCTTTGCTATTTACTGAACCTCATGTTCTTTGCAAATTTCTGCAGTTATGACTTTGTGGTGGTTGTCTAGACCACTGATTAAAAAAAAAAAAAAACAAACAAAGAGGTTTAATGACAGACTCTAGAACAAATTGCTGGAAAACTACTGACACTGACCAACGTGCTTGGTATTTACTCACCTACACCTGTGTTTTGATATGCATAAAGTAGATTTTAGGCCTATTTAATAATGTTTGGAAGGGTGACTTTGCATTATTCCATTTTATCTAGTTTGCACTGAACTACATCAATAATTAAAATTCTGATCTAGGGCAAAATAATTTACTTGTATGCTTATCTCTGACAATACTTTTACATTAACATTTTTCCATAAATGATTTGAAGACACATTTTTACCATGAACAGGAGATCCTTCCTCAGCAAACAGGTAAGGTTCGAGATTCTTCAGAGAACTTCTGCCCTCAAGTCGTGCAAGCAGCTTTTAAAGACAAGACAAAGAGCCATGCTGTTAACTTTAAATAATGGACCTCAGAAAACAAACTTAAAGGATTCTAAGAACTGACAGTTTTCCATGACAGTCCTATTGAAAGATTAGTCTGATTTTTAAAAGGTTTTCCTAAATACATATGGAAATGTATAGTCTGGATTACAGCAACGGAAGGGCCCAGCCTTACAAACAATGAGCACACAGATTCAGTGGCAATGAGGACTGGAGATGTGAGGAGAAATAAAGTTTAAAAAGCAAAGGCTGCTCAGGGACATTAGTGAGAGGAATTGCCTCTGGTATGCAGCAGTGCTGCCATTCCAAAGAACAAAGGCAAAGAACATAATTTGTAACAACCATCCTCTCAAAAAAAAAAATGCTGGCTGAGAGGTGAAACCTTACCCATCATCAATCCCCTGAGCCAGCCTCTCTGAGCATTTATAAGTAAAACCATGTGCATTTCACCTGAAAAGTTACACAGGACTTCTATGGGCTACAATGCTATTATATAATAGCATTGTTACTTGTTCAAACAGAGTATGCATTAAGAATGTTCAAAAGTAATTAGTCACCAGTGGCTCTGCAAGAACCTTTCTAAAGCAAGCTTGAATTTGTTAACCTAGTTCTCCAGAGCCCCTCGTAAAGTAAGTCCATTGTAAAACTAATTTGTTCAAAGATCATGGACAGTTTCTTAAATTGAGAGGTATTTGCATAGCAAGTAGACAGGTATTCACAAAACCTGTGTTATTAGTAGTTCTGGCACACTGTGTAAAGCAAGAATGAACATTTCCCTGGTACTAGAGCTATTATTCCCTATATGTATAAGCACACATGGGAAAGGACATTATTGAGATGCTCAGTGTCACCAGAGCACCTACCCTGGTGCCAAATACTACATTCTTCAAGACAGCCAGTTGTCATTTAAAGATCTGAACAAAACAAATCCTGTTCAGTTTTATCCCACCTCAGCACCAAAAGAGCAGTGAGTTCATGCCTTCAAACAACTGCTGCCTTCTCTTGCTTTCCTCCTTGTCACATCCATGTGCAACATTTGCTCTGAATGATCTTAAAAGTTCTTTGAACAGTTGTGTGTGTGTGTGTTTGCCTTTAAGAGTAAAATGAAACTCCATTAAATGGTCCTGAATTTACTTCAAGTGGTCACAATGGGAATCTAAGTGTGACATTTTCATTGACATTTTAAGAGTCACTTCCATTAACAAAATGTCAATGTGTTTGCTTTGGCCTCTTCACACGTATCCAGGAGAATTTTCTGACTCGTCCTCTGAAGGGCCAAAAAAACACTCAAATTGACTTTGCTCTGGATCAGCAGATCCTCCCATTACACTTCACACATTTGTGCAGTACAGAAAACAAACGGTGAACTCCTGGGAACCAGCAGGGTTCCATATCTGGACAAAGCAAAAGTCCAGATGGACATACATACACAGGAATACAGGAACATAACCTGGGGCACATAAACCAGCAGCTGTCAACTACCAAGAGGGCCTTGGCAGACCCTACATGTGCAGCTCTTCTGTGCAAGCAGCTGCCAGGGCCTGCCCTGGCCACTGGCAAGGAGAGGCTGCACCCGCTGGGGAGAAGAACCAGGAATCTCTCACCCCTTCATCGGCAGTGGAAGTTGAGGGAAAGAGGAAAACCACCACAGGCTGCTGCTTTCTGATGCTCTTCACTTCTTAGCAGAGGAAGCGCTACTGTGGCACGCTGGGATAACAGGGGCTCAATGATGGGCACTACTGAGGCCAGGAGTCACAACTACTGCTGGCCTAAACACATTGCTGCAGCCTCCTGTCCTAAACTGATTTGAACATTAACAAATATATCCTCTGCAGTTTATTTGTTCTGGAACAGTGTGCCCCTGTCTCCATCAACTCTTTACGTTTACAGAGATGCACAGTAAATTGATCGCTATCGTTTAAATATGAATCTGCCGTTATTTAAATGACAAGTTTATGTATTAATTTTAAATAACTACAGGTGCTTTCTCTGAGCACTGCTCATGTAGGTAATTTATGGTAATTTGCTGATGATAGCGCACCTGTGTTTTTATCAAGCTTGTATTTACTTCCGAGTTCTGAAGCAGAATCTCCAAAGGCACTTGCATCATTAGTGCCATGCTGGGAGCAACGGGGTTCCTGGCAGAAACTGCCAACAGTTTTCCTTCAACTCTCACAAAGGTTTGTCCACACTGCAGCAGAAGTGATGGAAGCAAAGCTGAGATGAGACAGTACACAGCACCCCTCACCTCTGCCCACATTACAGACAGGGACAGCACGGGCTGTTCCAAATGGAGCAAGAGCCACCTTGGCTCTGTTCCAGGGGAGGCTTTCCCATTTTGCCTCCTCACATGTTCTTCTGGAAGATGGGAGGGGGAGAAATCTACAGCATGTAAAGGGTAATCTGGAGGGTGGATGTCAGGTGTCCTGAGCTTTGTCACAGACAATGTACACAACGCAGCAGAACAGCACCCCTGGAGAGAACCCTGGAGTGGGAAGAGCTAAGAAAAAAATCCCAAATCAATTTAAAATCCCAAATCAATTTTAAATCCCATATTAGGGACTTCAGATTCTATCATTGAAGTGTAGGTACTCATTTCTTCCTCCAAAAGCCTCTCTTCTTTTTTTTTTTTTTTTACACAAAACTCCACCCTTTAGCAAGCTGCCAGTGCTAGCTCCTCACTCTAAGGTGTTCTTTGAAAATGTAATTATGCCAGCAAGAAACTGCACAGATGTGCAATTACATGTAGGGAATAAACTGTACAGCAAGAGTTCGGCAGCAGCTGGGTTAAATGTCATTAATGACAAAGCTGATGGGACTCAAATATTTCAGCTATGCCTTTTATAATTTATGGTCCTTTTAATAAACAAATATGCATATGGACAGTCCCACTGACTAATGCATGACATGCTCCTACTCTGAGAGTACAACAGAGCTGTGCCTCAATGCAAGCACACACATAGGTCTTGTCAGGAATGAGAGATTACTTCATTAAAATGTTAAAGAAATTCAAATTAAATACTCCAACTCTGGTAGAGGCTGTGAGCTAAGCTACAGGCTATTTACACATACAAACCTATCTCGAGTACTAGACAAAATTTAATTCTCAACCACTATAACCGCTCTGACTGAGCTTTTGTAAACTTTGGGCATGAAGACATATGCAAGCTATTTATCATTACTTTTATTGTGATATACCAAAGGTGTTTTGCAAGAAGTTCTAATTTGTTGTAATAATTATATTCAATAATAAAAGAACAATACTGCGGTCTCAGTATAACTCAGTAAAATGTGATTTTATGCATGAGACTATTTAAAGTATTGTAATTCTTTTCTGTTTCAAGTGCTTTGACCATTTTTTGTTTGGACACTATTCATACATGGACTTTTCTTAACCCACTGGTTGTCAGCTCCTCCCCAGTTCCAGGTTGGATATCCATCCATTGCAGGAAGTTGATGCCATGTGCATTCCCTGTCAGTACCACACATGTGGACAAATAAATGCATTTACCCCTCGGACAAAGAGCACAGCTCATGTCCTTAATTCCTGTCTATTTGCCAATTGTGGACATCTGGTACTAATTATTTTTGAAGTGTTAAAAGGGCTTAAAAGCTCATATCCCACTAAAAACCACAGAGAGCTTTAACAATAAATAAATATTATCACACTTTTCTGTTTTATGTGAACTATTCAGCATATTCCGGTATAGTTACACACAAATCTCCAAGCAATTAAGCTGCTGATTGTAAGTGGAAGTTTCTAACACATAAAACATCCAGAAATGGAAAAAAACCTAGTAAAACAACACAATGAAATCTCGAAACTCAAACCTCTTTCCATCTAAAGAGGAGGAAAGCAATTCCACCTTATCAAATGTTTATTTACAGAATCATAAAGTTGGAAGAGACCTTTAAAATCATCAAGTCCGAACCTTTAAATGAAACCTTCCTCACAGGTCTTCTTCCCTAGGCATCCCCCCTCCAGCGCTTGGGAGGGGAGCGCAGAGGGAATATTTATAAAGGAATTACCGAGACATCATGACCCAACCTCCCCCCGTGCTGCAAGCAGCGCCCAAGGCAGGAGCCCACCCGCATCCCGACACAAAGGCAGAACAGGGACCCGGGGCCCAGATCCCTCCCGGCTCCGCGGGAAATCCACCGGGAAAGCCCCCGCGGCCTTTCGGGGGGCGGAACTCCCTCCCTCCCTCCCGCACCGCCCCCTCAGGAGGCCCGGCGGGGGTGAGGGGGAGAGGCTCAGCGCTCCTCTTTTCCCCGGCTGCGGCCTCGNGGGATTCCTTGGACACGGCCGGGAGAATCACAGAATCAAATAGGTCGGAAAAGGTCATCGAGTAGAACTTATGAGCGACCAGGCAAGCAGACCACGGCACTGAGTGCCACGTCCAGTCTTTGCTTAAACAGCTCCAGGGACGGTGACTCCACCACCGCCTCCCTCGGCTGCTCATTCCCGTGTCTAATCACTCTGGGAATAAATTCTTCCTGATGTCCAACCCAAACCTCCCCTGCCACAGCTTACAACCGTGTCCTCTCGTCATGTCCCGAGTTACCTGAGAGAAGAACCTGGTCCCACCCAGAGACAAGCTGTTTATTTATTTTTAAGGACTTGTCATTCTATAGGTGTGTGTGGGTTTTTTCTGCTCCTGCTGGAGAGGGGCAGGTGGCAGGGCTGGTGTGACTCAGGGGATGCTCCTTGGTGACACTGGGTAGCTGTGACTCAAGGGAAGCTCGTTCGCGTGGCTGCGATTAAACTCTTGACGCCTGCGAAATTGCTCTTTGCCAAAGCCAGCTATCAATTATGGCTTATATTAAAAGGAGTCTAGAGTATTTTTAAGAAGTCCCTGGAATGAGCTAGGCTTGCGGGGTGTGTGATGCTCTGAGGCAGGAGCTGGTGGTCAGATGTTGTTTTAAAAGGTTCTTGGAGCCTTGAAAGGTGTTTGTTTCTCTGGGTCTTGTGTTGGGTGCTGAATGAGGCTCCTTGACTCCAGTATCAGAAGGCTTATATGATTTATTAGAATGACTGCATTATTCAGAAGGTTTTAGGGCTAAGGTGCCCACGTTCAGAGTTACATCTTTCCTGCACCCTGGTCAGAGCAAGACTCCCTTGCTTACAAAGTCAGAGAGATAAGAACCTCTACCTCATAGGCTAGAAAAGAGAAAACTACATCTCCTGTATCAGGAGACAGACAAAGGAATGCATCTGTTGTCCTTGAGTCCACACACAGACATGGGTTTGTTTTTACAGAGATCTGCAGAGAAGCCAGCTTTCCCATGGACGGAAAAATGTCCAGCAAGTTTCCATCTAAGAAACTTATACAATGGCTGTGACAGTCAGCAGCTTGGTCACATCGCAGCCGTGGTCAGCAGCAGGACCTGCTCCTCCTTGTCCACTGCAGCTGTGCAACCTGGGCAGGCAGGAGGGATGGGCACAGGGAGAACACAGGAGAACCTGTTTGTTCTTTCCATAGGCTAAATGCAAAACCAGCAGGATAAGAATAGCAGCTCCCAGTATCTGCATATCAAAGAGCAGTAATGATCTCATCCCTTCGGGTCTGGCGAGGTTATCGGTGATAATGCACGTCCTTACAGTTCGGAGGAGAAACTGGTGGTGGAGTTCTCTGTTTCCTCAAAGAAATCGTGTTTGTCTATAAAAAAGAATTTCCACTAGCATGCACCACAAAAATCTAACCTCAGATGCAAAGCATTAGCTTTGTTTACTGTTTCAGCCCTCTTTCAGCCCAAAATACACAGCTCCAATACAAAACACACTGTTGCTGCCACTTGGCTAACTCTAGATTGATGCCATCAGATAGACTTAATTCAACTCAAACTTCTAGTTTTGGTGTCCAGTCCTAATTCTGCATATTAAAGTACAGAAGGGAGACAGTCACTCTGCACAGCCTGAGTAGTCTTTGTCTTTTTCTGTGTATGGATACAACATGCCAAATTGTCAGGAGCATGGAAGGTGGTTCTCTGGTGAGAAAGACTTGGATGGCCATGGAGAAGGCACAAAAATGCAACTACAATAGTGTTGGTTTCATGGTATTGAAGGAAGTTTCTTCTTTGCATTTTGGAAGAAGACGACATAAGGGACAGACAACTTTAAGAGCTGTGTGTCTGAGTTTTCTTACAGTACCTCAGTGGTCTGGGCCACCTGGAAGAGTTTAAAATCTTTTTTAATTAGTAGTGACTGCCCTTGAAGCTGACTGAGGAGTGACCTAGCCCAAGAGCAGAGTGGACTTGATGACAAAGACACTAGTCACTGCATCAACCACATGATTTTTTTTAAAAAATAATTACAGGTTCTTTGTTGCTCTTGTCCTCTAATTAAAGATGTTGCACTAATTTTTAAAAAGTGATTGCTAGTTGAATTTAGAGCCATAAAATCTACAGCACAGATAAATGCCAGTCGACTGAAACCCACTCCTAGCTCATCACTTACCATTGTGAGTGTCCCAGTAGGGTTCTGTGGGGGCTCTTCTACTGCATGGCTGAACACAGCTTTGGCATTCCAATCTAATGCAAAATGAAGTATCACAGTTCAATGGAGATCAAGCAACAAATATTTGAGAGGGAGAGGTCAAAAACATAGAACTCATCTGAGCAGAAAAAAAAAAAAAAGGATATTAAGGATATTTAATAGCTTGAAATAGTTAGTACATAATAATTAGAAAGGTGTAAATCAAATACACTGGTCACCTTGATAGGCAGATTGCACATCAGTCAGCATTGTTGGCATCTTACCACATTTTGTAATCTTTTATCAAAGATGTCTATGTAGTTCTCATAGTTAATCTTTTTTGTTTGTTTGTTTGTTTATTTTTCTCCCTGCATGGTAAACATCTTAATTGACTTTGCTTCTTAGGAGAAAAACAGTAACATAGGTAAGGAGGGAAATTCTTTATCATTGGTTTCAGCAGAGCAAGGATTTTAATTGTGCCCTTGATTTTTTGGGCTTCTGGTGGGCTTATTTATCTATTTTTATTTATTTATTTATTATTCATTTTTTCATATTTTTCTGTAGCATTTCTGAGTGATAGTGGGTGATCCAGGAGTGCAGGATCCCACCCACCTCTTACTCTTCCTTCTTTAACAGGAGAATCCTCCTTAAATCAGTACAGCTCTGGGTAGCTCCTAGTATCCAGGTCTCCATGCCCCAGCACACCTCTTTCTACAGGCAGAAAATTTGTGTTCCTTTGTTTGGCATGAGGGGAGCCTGAGGGGACCCCTGGAGCCACAGCACTGCTCCTGTAGCAATTCAGCAGCAGGAACAAGGACTTCCCTAATAGCAGAAAGATCAGACTCTAGGGGTGAGCATCTCTGTCTTTATGAAATGTGTATTCTGGAGAAAATTCCTATTTCCCAGTCTTGATTTTGAACATCTCCCATGCTGCATCCTGTATTAAGACCTGCATTGTTGCGAGGAAAAATGACAGTGCCAGAGAGGAAGGTATTTAAAGTGGATTTGCAACCCTGAGCAAAATTATTTTTTATTGTATTTTTTAAAAATTATTTGCTTATTCATACATTTACTATTGTTAATTTCAGCCAGCAGAAGGAAACTGGGATGGGTTCTGGAGAAGGAAGGATTAGCTCAGGTGCCCCAGGGCTGTTGAGAGTCTACTGTATATATAAACATTTAATTTATTTTAAGATGCAAAGTCCTAAATTTAAATTGTCAGTTGGTCTACAATAGTCTCAAGAATTAGATTATTAGACTTTAGATTGCAGTCTAAAGAACTAACACCCTGTCCTGGAACAAGGCCTGAGGTAAGAGCTTAAACAAAAGGGGAAACACATGAAGAAAACCAATATGTTGACAAGAAAGTTAGATTCTGTGAGGATGTTTGCAAAGAAACACATCAAACTTTTATATTTAATTAAATAATAGCTAATTTAGAAACTGGAATGTAGATGCTTCCTCCTTTGAGCATTTGGGTTTTTTCCCAGCCACAGAGATTTTGCTCCAACATGAGCTTCATAATTTTCAGTGTATTGTCACTTAATGTTCCCTCACAAGATTTGTGTGGGTGACATTCCAGCACAAACCAGCTCCAAACAGATCTTCTAGCTTGAAAACAGTTTGTTCATATAGTTGAACTAAACTCTTTCACTAAAGTCAATTGTTGTTTTCCTAATTAATGTCCAGACACTTAAATACCTTCATTCCAAAGGTGACAAATTGACTCTTCCAAAAGAAGAATCAAAACAATCACTCCCAGAAATAAAACAGAAAGGTCTCAAGTGGAGTCTTATCTCCTCCTTTGTGTAGCAATGCTCAAACCCCAAAAGTTTAGTTATCAAGTGAAGACTATCCCAAAGTTGTAAGCAGACCTAAAAAGGATTAATAATAATAACAGAAGTAGTAGTGGTAGTAAGAATTAAGACTTAAAGTATGTGTTCAGTCTCCATGTAGTGAATGCCATCAGATTAGTTGCAACCTCTCTGTTGTGTGACTCCTCCAGTTTCATGGAGCTGATTTCAGCCTTACTGTTCCAAGTTTCTCTCAATGAGTGAAGTGATCTGTCACTGGGTTTTAATAGATTTTTACTTTTATTTTTTAGAGCAGATGGCTGCTTCTTTTTACCTGGAGAGCTGCCACTTTCTTTAGATACATTTGGGCTTTATGGTAGTCTCATTTATCTGTTTATTTGAGAAATAAGTAACCTAAATTGCAAATGTGTTATAATTTCACTGACCTCAGAAAAGCCAATAGATTTGCTGCCTAGATTTCCTGCATTTTGTTGAAAAAATAAAAACAACCCCACGAAGAGAAAATAACTTAATCCACTGGTAGCTGGACTGCTAGCCATGAAACAGTAAGTCCAGGTCTTCATTAGTTCTGGCATCTGTGATCATGGAATCATAACATGGTTTGGGTTGGAAGGGACTTTAAAGCTCACCTAGTTCCCATCCCCTTGCCACAGGCAGGGAACCTTTCACTAGACCAGGCTGCTCAGAGCACAATCCAGCCTGGCCTGGAATAGTTTCATGGCCAATTGCTGGATATTCTGCTTTACCTTTCAGCTTGCAGACATACATCAGAAGTAAACTTGCTCTGTGTAGCCATTCACCTGTATTTATGTCTAGGTTTCTTATTTGCCTTTCATCAGCTTGTATTCCTGAGCTGGAATTACTTCATGTTTGTTTTTACCACATTGTCCTTTTCCTGCAGCTCCTTCTGTCCTGCCTGAATGATTTTGTGATTTTGATTGCAGTGGCTCACTGCAAAGTTGCCAAATACCCCTTGCTTGGACTGGGTTTGTACTGGTGACCCAGCCAAGGGTATTTTCTTGCTTGTCTATAAGTTCTGTGCACAGTTTTAGGTTAGCAATAAGTAAGTAAGGCTTACAGAGAAGAACAGGTGATTTGTAAAGCCACTTTCGTAGCCAGCAGTGACTACAGATGAAGTTTCTCTTTGAGCTCTGACCTGCAGCCCATGGAAGGAGATGTCTTGTGTTTGACCTTATGAACCTTCCTCTCTGCTTGTACCCCCCTGATGGGAATAAAGCAAATTTTGCCTCAGTCAAACGTGCTTGTGAAAATGTCCTCTTCTACAGTGCTGTTCAATGAAGTATGAATGACCTTTCTAAATTCTACTCCTGTGGGTTACCCTTTGCTTGAGTGTTCAAGCCCTTACAAGCCCCAGGTTTTACACAGAATCCATGCAGGCACTATGACTCTGCTGAAGAATTCACACAAATCTAGGCCTGTCAATAGGAGTGAATCAGTATCTTAATTAATTAGCTATTTATGCTCCCCTAGGCACACTGCTAAAAAGGCATCCTCTAGTTAGGGTAGTTGGCACTGACTTCGAGCTAACTGGTATTTCTTAGTGAAAACAAACCACAATTTTCCAGTGTGGTACAGAGAACTAATGGCACATTTCAATAGTGCAAGAAATATAACTGTATAATCCAGGCCATTTCTTTTCTCTTTTCTTTTTTTCTTTTATTTTTTTAACTGACTAGGGAATCCCCATTTTATCCTTTTTACACAAATTTAGCATTAAAGTTTCTCTTTTCTGTAATCCCCATGGACCTCCTGTCAGCGTGGAATATACATCTATTTCTTTTCTTTTTGATCTTAACACTTGTAAGTAATAAATAATTGATTGCCCAAGGAATTCTGGGAATATATTCAGCCTTAAATTGAGCACTAAACTATTTGCAAATGTGCTTAGGCACTAGCCCAAAAGATACATCAAAAGAATGTCAGTGGATATTGGGAAGTGAAGTGCCATCATATGTTGGAATTAGGAAGCATAAAATGTAAGTAGAGAGATAACACTGTCAGATCTGCTGCCAGTAGTAATAGAAAAAGGTATGTTTTTATAGAAGGCTATAAACTGTTGTTCAAGCTACACCGACTTTTACCTCATTCCAGACCCTATTCAGGGAATGCCTTGTTTTTTACTGTTGTCTTAAAACTGGGACTTGACAGTGCTCTCATCCCAGAGATACCTAAAGCTGAGCCTGAACAGCCTGTGAGCTCCATCTGTCAGAAAGACCTGGGGTACATTTTCTGCAGTGACTGCCCATCTTTGGCACTGCAGACAGGTTTTCTGTGGCACTCTGATTTCACCATGGCTCCAAGCCCCCACATCAGCTTGCTCAGTAAAGTCATCAAGTCTGTCCTACTGTGGGTAAACTGTTTGTAGGGTCTGAGCTAACCTCAATACACCTGCACTGCTGTGCCTGCAGCAGTCACACCCCAGTATCTGGATATCTGTGAATAAATTTGGGTGTTGTGTGATGTTGGCCTTGCCACTACTCCTGAAGCTCAAGTCTGCTCTTCGTTGAGCACATTCTTTGGAAATCCACTTAGAAACACACAAATGATAAGATGGTCACGACAAGGAAGAGTGAGGAGGGATTTATTTACCAAAGCTAAATTGTTCTTGACCAGCCTGGTTGCTTTTTATGGTGAAATGACTGGCTAAAAAGATGAGAGAATGGATGTAATGCATTATCTCTTCAGTAAGGCTTCTATAGCATCCTTAGCTGGAAGATGAGGAAGTACAGCTTGGATGAACAGACTGTTAGATCAGTTGAAAACTGACTGGACCACGAGGTTTGAAGAACAATTATCAACAGCCCAAAACTCAGTAGTTGTGTACCCCAAGATTGGTGGTGTTCAATATTTTCATGGTGATCAGTGAGAATGGAAATTCTAAAAACGTGTGTGTGATGCTAAACCAAGGGAAATGATTAGCACCCTGAACAAGCGAGCTTCAGTCCAGAGGAACTGAAAACACCTGTGGGTTGGACCTTAAGACATTCAGCAAGGTGTGTGAAGCCTGGTACCTGGAGCAGAATAACCTCAACATGCAGCAACACAAACTTGAAACTTATTGTGAAATGTGGAAACTCGGAGCAAATTTGAAGGCAAGGGCCAGTTTTCATCTTGAGAGATTGAAACTGGATATTAGCAGAATTTCTTCAGTATGAGGACAGTACAGCACTGGAATACATTTTTTGGAAGAGTTGTGAAATCTTGGTCCTTGAAGGTTTTCAAGATTCAGCCAAATAAATCCACAGCTGATTTGATTTATAGTTGGTGACAGTCTGGCTTTGAGTGGGAGGTTGGTTCAAATGGCCTTCAGCAACTTATTCCTTTTTCTCTGATTCTGCAATTCTTGTTTCCACAGCAGCTAGAGGGGTCTTAGCTGAGTTTGCCTGTGACCTACCTGGATCTGTAGGGTTTTCCTTGCTTTGAAGCTTCTCAGAAGCCCCATCTGTGCAAACTGGACATCTGTGACCATGACTATGGATCAAAGATGGTTTTGCAGTGGCTTTTTCAGAGCCTTTTCAGTGAAGTTGCACATGTGGAGAGCTGCAGAGAACATCCTGCACCCTGGCATGCTTGTAGTTCTTCTGTCATGAGGATGGAAGATGATCATGGGAGCAGCATAGAATTGAGTCAGTCAACAGTTTAACAATCTGTAGTTCTGCCATCAGATAGTAAAGTCTGGCAGAAAACAAAAATTTTCTTGTGGACTCTCTTGGCTGAATAAAAACAGGTTGAGTGGATATCTCATCTTCAAAATCTCCATGTAGAAGTGTTTTGGAAGCTGCTGAGACATCATAGGTTAACAATTCTTGTGTGAAAACTGCCTCATGAAACATTTTTTTTCTGATCTTAATGTTAAATACACTAAGATATTTGAATGAAAGGAGGCCATAGTTAAAATGAAGGTCTTAAAAAATGTTCTTGTTAGCTCAGCTCACTGGTGAATTAGAGTACAAGACTTTGCTCTTTGGGTTTTGAAATACTGAAACTCCCCTAGGATGGGAAACCTCTTCTTACTGGTTGTTAAAGAAAATAGCCATCTAATATTCTGTTAGGTTAGATGGCTTGTCATGGCCTGGGAACATTATTCTGTGTTTTGATTTCCTATATTCATTGTGTCCTGACACTACTGCAAAAATTCAGTTTGGGATAAGTAGCATTTCTCTAATTTTTAAATGTATTCACTTCGCTTGTGTTCATACCTATTTCAATGCTCGATTTTCTGCACATGTCCTCACAATAAACTGCTGATAGGAATGTTCACTGAAACAGTAAATTTGTAAGGCAACATTCAAGTATATCTGCAGAAAATTAATTCTCAATAAATAATTCTAAATAAGTATATAAAAAATATATATAAACCACCATTTTTTTTCATCAGCTGTATGTTCTGTGTGCTCACATAAGCAGTGATGGCCTGAATCTTCTGATGATGCATGTTGTAACAAACCTGCTGAGGGATAGGTTACAAAAAGAGTTCCTCTCATAGAAACATCTGGGAAAAAAGTTGGAACTGTGATTTGGTAAGGGTAGTCTCTGGGGGAAAAAGTGTGTGATAACATCCTTTCTCTTCAAATGGGGTTTTCTGACATACTTTATCAGCTTATGTAGGTCATGAAAACTTGTTCACCTCTTTCACTGCCATAATCTGTGATAATCAGCACAGCAGTGAAGTGTTCTATTGAAACATTAAGCACTTCACTAAATCTTAAATTACCTGAGTAATTTAAAATTTTCAATGTGCAGGCTAAGGTCGCAGCTGCCTGACTGCTTTAAAACAACGTAAACTCAAGCTGCTCCTGGAAGGTGTGAACCCTCTCTGGGCTGCACATTCTTGCTGTCTCCTTTGGGCTGTGCTGGTGGTCGTGCACTGAACCAGGTCAGCCTTGCAAGGCTGCTGGGACCTGGTGCAGGTGAGAGGAAGGATGGTACCCCAGTTTTGGTGCTCAGTTCCCTGGTGCAGAGATGGCATCATGAAACCAGAAGTGAGAGAGGCCAGGCCATGCTTCTGTAATTAGGCTGGCAAAAAGTGACTACGGTTGCAGGGAGACCTCAAAGGCCTGTTAAATCTCAGAAATTAATTTATGCTTTGTGAAATTTAGTCTCAAAAACAAAGCCTGAAATTCTGAAGCATGCAATGAAGTGTCCAGAAGAAAATACCCCCTTGCCAGACCACCTGGAAGTGATCCAAAATGGTTTTTGTGCCTGACCCAACACAGGGCAGTTTCTACCCATTCATTTGTGAGGGAACAGTGATAGATCCATAGGCTAAAACAATTTCTGGATGAATCCTCTGACGGCAGCAGAATTTCAACAAGAGTGATTTCACACACAGCAGTAGCGGCAACAAGTGTGTTACAGTGCTTCCCACAGAGACCTGCATGCAAGCACTTGCTTGGATTGATTAAACAGATGGTCAGTAACAAAGGAGATGATCTAGGACAACTTGGAAAGTTGGGAAGCAGTAGCAGACTTGTGGGAGCTGCACAGCCCATGGCCATGGATTTCTGAGAATCTCTCCATGTCCAACAGGCATTTCAAAAGTTAACTGAAATATTAAAAATGACTACAAGGATCCTATGCAATAAGAGCAGGCTTTGACACCTCACAGCCATCAACAAAAGTCCTGGCTTTCTAAGATACTTATCTGTGTCTATGTTAACTGGAAAATTTGCTTCTCAGGATGCAGTTGTAGAAGGAGAATTGGACATAGAAACATCTGCAAAATATGTGCATCACTTCAGTGGAATCACTGGTCTGACTGGTACTGAGGATGCTGAGAGCAAATGACTAGGAAAAAATGGGGCTGGTTTGCAACAGGGGGGAAATGGGGGCTGATGTGGTTAGGACTCTGAGATTAACACCACAGCTTCTAATTGAACATGACAGCCCCTAATATTGCTGGTTTTTTTTCAGAAATTAAGGATAACAGGGATTATTTAGAGAGTAACAGAGTTATGGGAGCCCAGAAAAGCTCTTCTTACCCCATAACCTGGAGGCTTCAGCAGACTATTGTGTTTGCCTGCTCTTCTAAAGTGAACCTAATAGTTCTTTCTAAAATAAAATAAAATAGCCAGAATCTTTCTCTCTATTCTCTTTTCCCTCTTGCCATTGGCAAAGCTTCAACAGGCCAAAGCCTTCACTAAAGTAATCCCCAACCCTACAAATTAATGTAAAGAATAGCATGGATATAAAATATAAAGGCATCATTTGGTTGATTTTACCCATTATATCAGCTGCAGGAGCAAGTGTTCTCCATGCTATCAAGAGATGAGGTGCCTCTGAGAAGTTAAATAAAGCTGCCTTAGGAACAGTGAAAGGGAAAACAAACAGGTCACTTTGCTTCCCTTGAAAGCAACTCTGCTCATGTTTTAACACAGACATAAATGAGGGGCCTAGAGAATGAACAGGAAACAGTGCTGATAAGTTTGAGCAATTGTGGAAGTATCTTTTGGAGGTAGAATTCAAACTTTATCTGTATCTTCAATATTGCCCTCTTTCTCTTGGGATCCTGTCTTGGAAAAAAATCCCACTTCACATCCAAGGGAATTTAGCAAAAAAAATTATTTAAATCATTAATTAGAAGCATCTCTGCTTACATATGACCGTGCATTGACCTCTGTATGGTGGTGAAAATGAACTGTGAACTAAATGAACTGTGCCACTGCTTTCTTTTTTCGTTTATCAACTTTTATTTTCAGTCCCTTTTGTCCTTATGGCACGTTGTCTCGCTGCGCTTTGCCTGTGGGATATTTCAGCCCAGGTAGCACCCGTGTGTTCCCCTCTCACTGGCAGCTCTTTCTCTTGTGTCCTTTCCCACTGCCCACTCATCCCTCAGTGGCAGCAGTGACTTGGCACAGAAAATGATGCTTGGAGGATTACCAGAGCACTGTCTTTGCAGGGGCAGCCAGGTGTGACCACAGCAGAAATAAATGCCCATTTTCTTTTTCTCCCTTTTAGTTAAACAGGCGGTGAACCAGGCCCAGCCAGTGCTTCAATGCCTGCTGATGTTCTCCAGCTGTGCATTCCTCATCTGCCTCTGTTCTTTATTTCCCCCCCACCTCCGTTTTGAAGGATGAAAGTAATGACAATGTGGGGTTCTAAATATAACCGAGCTGCTTGCAGGTTCTGTGATTGCACTGTGGGCTGTGTGAAATCTGAGGCAACAGAACGCCTGCTTACAGTGCTGCTTTAGGTGAGAATCTGTTCAGTGCCCTAAGACAGGGCTGGAGACACAAAAGCCCAAAGGCCAACACACTGAGGGAGATGTTGGCAGTGGTTGTCTGAGACCCTTTGTCTGTTACAGGTAATGTCCCCGCTGGAAAATGGTGCATTCAGTGACAGATCTCCATTCCAGCAAATTAGGTATTTGCCAGTACATGAAGATTCATCAAGGGAAGCATTTCAGGGAGTGAGCACATCCATCCTCACAAGGGCACCCCAGGAGTACTTGATCCCAATGAGGGAGTTATTTTTTTAGGCTGCAGGCCTCAGAGCTGAAGAAGTCCCTTCTGCTCCCTCACCTCCTCCTACTTCCAGCGACTTCTTCCCACCCTCTTACTCTTCCTTCTGCTACTCTGGCACAAGCATTTGGGCATGTGGTGAAGTGCAAAGGGAGAGCTAATCTGACTAAAAAAACTGGCTGAAAAAGAAGAGGTGGGGGGTTATCTAGCTCAACTCCCTGCTCTAATTTATTTGCAGCAACCTAGGAGGTACAAGGAGAAACAATGTAGGAGCAGGGACTCCTTTAGCAGACAAAGCTGCTCAAAATATTGCTCATCGGGCTATGATAGGATTTCCTTTTTGTGATGACTTCTTCCTGCCACCTGCAAGGAGACAAGACAGCCCTGTGGCAGTTTGCTTGATGAAGATGGGGAGGAAATAACCTGCTTACAAGTGCTGGGTGCCAAACTGGGCATCAAAGGGGAATTTGGAAGAAACTGTCAAGTGATAGTTAAGATCTATATTCTACTTTGATATATAGTTCAGTTTAAAATAAAAGCTTTTAACTAGTGAAGCTCTTCATGGTTTGCACCTCCCTACCTCTAAACAGAGGAACAACTGTTTAGTTCAAGGAACTGATAAGAGAAACCACTGGACCATTAGAGAATCCTCTACTGAAAGGGAAATATATCCTTGGTTTATATTAAGGAGTTTTTAATTTCTACTCCAAAATTTAATGGTTTATGTAATTTGTAAAATATCTTTCTATGAATTTTTCTTGTGATCTTATCATTGTGTACACAGATATATTTATATATATCTTCTTACCGCCTTTGTTTTTCAGTCTTACTCACCTCTTTTCCTCTGGAGATAACTAGAGGCTGTAGAGAGTGTTTTCAATGAGTCAGTTTGAAAGTGACTCTGGGGAGCTGAGGTTGCACAAGTGCTTTTGAAAACACAACCAAAGACTTGATATACCCAGTAGCTTCAGGCATTAGCTTAAAGTGAAATAATGCTTCAAAACTAATTCCTGGCCATCAGGCAGTGATTCCAAGTGAAGACAGATAGCTCAGAGGCCATGTCATTGCGCTGGAGGCAATAACTCTCCTTTTGTTTGTAATGAATCTATGGATGATGAAACCTGTGGGCTGAGGAAGAAGCTTCTGGGATAGATGATGAGATGAAGATGTGTCTGAGACCAGGTGCCTGACTTGGGACTGCCTGGGGGTGTCTCTGTCCATTGCAGATCAAGAATACTGAGCTCTAGGAAGGTACGTAGTGATAGGTGGACTTTTAAATGGAAAAATACAAGCAGTCATTGAATGGGAATCAGATTCCTGCCTGCTGGAGGTGCTCATAAATAAGGAGTCAGATTGATGCTTAGCTTCTCACTGGCCCATTGAATGTTGTCCTCTTTGCAGATTAGTAAGCCAGCTGTCATAGGAGATGCACAGAAGTGGGGCTGAGCAGTTTATATTCTGATGGCTGGAAGATCTTGCTAGAGAAGTGGGAGCTGTGGGAAAGAAGAGTCTGGATTTGGGACACTGGGAGTGTGCTGCAGAGACTGAGTTGTCATCTCCACCTGTGTTCAGCAGTGAACTCCTGTGTAAGGCTCATTTGGATATGCTAAGATCATGTTTTATTTTACTTTTTTCCAGGGAGCTTTGCAGAAAGCAAAATTATGAAGCAACCTTTAAGGGCTCACTATGTTTCTTCTTTTTCAGACCTCAGGTAAGGTTTATTCCAACGTGATGACAAAAGTTGGTATTGATGTATATACATACATACACACACACAAACACACATGTCTAAGTATACAAGAAGTTCCTCTGGGAGTTATTTGGTACTGCAATAAGTGGCCAGACTCACTATTTTGAGTTCCCCAAACTGGCTGATTTGCTGGTAATGTAAATGGGGAGGATCTGACCTTCTGGCTATTAAATCAGCAGACTTTTTTTTTTTTTAAACTTAGTTGTATTAGAGAAGTCAATATAGAACAAGCCCCTTGTATTTAGCTTTTCTTAAATCCCAGCAGAAATGCTAGTGTCTGGGGTGTGGCGCACAGAGATGACCAATGACATTGTCATTAGAAAGTAAGGAAGGGTTCACAAAGTGGTGATGCAGTGACTGTGTCCCTGCAGTGTGCCCAGCAGACTGTGACTGCTGGAAAATCTTTATTGCCTCATTCTATTGAACTCTCAGCTCCTGAATTACATTAGAATCTCATATTTAATCTATAAAACTGTGAAGTAGATACATTTTTCAAACAGTACGAACATTTTTCTTTCCTATTTTTTTTTGTGCCAGTTCCATACCTTTCCTGAGGGAGCCAGAGTGTCTGGCTAAGTGGAAAAGTAATAGTGCATCTGCAATGAATAGATAAGATAAAAACTTGCTCTATTGTAAAGGGTGCAGCTGCTTGATTGCATCTGCTTATTCTGTCAGGATGTGATTCCCACTTTCCTCTTGTCAGGCTTTGAGATTATTAGTACTGAATCTTCACCTCACTGCCTGCATCTGCTGATAGTCTTTCTTACTTTGAACCTCATGGTGTGATAGCCTGAGCTGCTGTAATTACAGTGTTTTATGCAAAAAAACTCCCCACAAACAACAAAACAAGACCAGCTGAGGAAAGGCATGGCACCCACACAAGTCCCAGAGAAGTACTTCTTCCTTAGCTGCTCTGAAGAGTTGCTACAAGCCTTTCTCAGAGTGGGAGTGTAGGCAAGAGGAAATCTGATATGCAAGGATTTACGGCATAGTGGCCGTGCATGTCTGCCTCAGCTGGGGGTCTGTTTGTAGTGTGGGTAAGTACATTTAATTTAACTTTGATCTACTTTGCTTGGGCAACAAGCAGGGTGAAGAGATCAATGGAAGAGCCACCCACTCGGTTAATCACCCCCAGCGCACTCCGCGCGGCTGCGCCGTCACTGCTGCCCCTAGCTGAGATTCAAAGATTAGGAGTGGTTTGCATATGTTTACAGGTGCTGCAATTGTATTTTTATTTCCAGTTTCAGAACAGACCTGTTGCACTACGGTGTACGTGAAGGTGGTGTGTGAAACCAGGTGTCCACAGACTTGAAAGTCTTTTGTTTTCGCAAACACTGATGCCATGATACGGGAGACTTGTAACATGGGGGTTGCCTCTTTATGGCAGTAGTATCGAAACATTTTGTTATTCATTAGCAAAATTCTATGCTTTGTGGAAAGAGCCTAGTTTGTGTGCTAGTTGATAAATATTTCAGTGCCCTGAAACAAGTGGAGCTGGATGCAGGGAGGTATGAGTAGAGATATAGGAGCTGAGGGGGAAGCAGCAGCAAAACATGTTTGAGAAAATTATCTTTGTTCATATAGGAGAAGATGAAAATACTGCTTTGGGAAGATGGGTTTTCCTTGATATATTATGTAGGGAAATAATAAGTTTTGAAAGTGACTGAGCTTATGTGACTTTAAAATGCTGAGGCTTGCATAAACCTTTATGGTGCTTCAGGTAGAAAAGGAAAAAAAGGTGTAAATCAATGGGCAGTTACCACAGGTCTGAGCACTTTGCAGTGAGTGACAGCTGTTGGATGTTGGACCTGTGAAATTAGAGTCAAAACAACACCTCACACTCAGCATTTTTACTGCTAAATGGATGAATATTTGCAGTCAGTTAAGTCAGTTAAGTCAAACTAAAGATTCTGGGGAATTTTAATATGCAAATTCCCAATAAAGATGTATTTGCTTGAGTTAGCAGTGAGGTCTAGCTCCAGTTTTTGAGAATATTTTTGTGGGAATGAAGCAGCCCATTTACTGTTGGCAGAATGAATATCCCAGGATTTTCATGTAACTGAAGAGAATTAGCCCTGGCCTCTGTGGAAGGCTGGGTTTTCACCTCCAATTACTGTATGCCAGTACCAGTCTCAGAGCCCTTCTGGTGTGTGACTTGTTGCAACCTGAAAAATTCACAAGTTTTTCCTCAAAAGCTTTTTTAAAAATAGTTCTGCTGCTTAGGAAAGTTATACACAGACTCAGAGAGATAGCTGGTCTAAGTAGCATAGGTTTAGGAGATGAGGAATGGTGTGTTGTTTTTCATGGTGCTTCAGCCCAGCTAGTGCCCTACTCCTGCAGCAAAGCTTGGTCAGACCCCGTTTTGTGCCTCTGGGGCTGATCCAGTCACATGCAGTTTGGATGTCTGTGATTTTTGAACGGCTGTATTCAGCTACAATAAATGTTTTCTTAAACTCTGATTAGATCAAAATGATGTTTGTGTTGTGTGTGACACTGCTGTGGTGACTTCGAGAACCAAAGACTTCATCACAAAGAGGCTCCACTGTATCTCCGGTTTGGCTGATTAACAAATGTATTTAGTAACTGGAAAATACGTTGTTGCTTTGTTGATGTGTCGACTCATTTGATGTATTTTAAAAGAAAACAAACAACAAACTGCTTGTCCAAACGAGTTTTCTGACATGTCTGCAGAGGTAGGCTGGGCTAGAGGATGTCGAGATCATCTCATCAGATTATTGTGATCTCTTGTTTGCTTCATGGTCTGTATGAAGAAATCATTTCTCTTTTACCATCAGGTCTTCTGGGCCTCAGAGGAGGTTTCATATGGCATTGTTCTGACAAACACATCTACGCTTTAGGAACAGCATGTCATGGGAAACTTAGCAAACCACAAATCTCGAGCAGGTTTGGTATTGATAAAAACTACATTGCATAAAAGTTATCTGAATGGTGTTTTAATGACTCAGCCAGTAATAGGAGAAAATATTCCATTCAGTGCACAAGAGACAAGATGTGCAGCTGTCAATCTAGAGTAACAGAGGCTCAGTTCAGTTTGCAGGCGATTTTATTGAAGGATGGAACCATTGGGCAGGAGGTTCAGCACACACATATGGGTGATGCACTTCTCAGAGCAGGGGTGGTTCTGTATCATGTGGAGCTGGGTTATTGTTTGCATCTTGGAGTACCCCTGCTTGAACTTAAATCTCTCTCTGTCTTGGTGTTTTTTATTTGGATGGCCATACATGCTCCAACAGTGACAAATTCGTTGCTGTGTTGCTGTGTTCTGTGCCTTTCTGCTGGGTGTCTGTTCCTATTTCAGACAAAATAACCCAATAGTCCTTTAGATAGTGGCACCTGAGAAGTTGCCTCAGTCATGTTAATTTGTTAAGTTGTTAATTTGTTAATTCGTTAATTTGTTAATTTGTTGTTGTCTAATAATAGAGCTGTGCTGATGCTGCAATCTTTCTGTGAGGGTGATATTGGCCTTTCCCTGTAAGATCCTCAGCAATTTTCTTTACACAACGACTGAAAATCTTTCAGGCTTCTAGCCTTGATTCAAGTTTGGTTGAAATTGCCCAGTGAGCTTGTTGGAGGGAGGGAAGAAACCATCAGATAATATAAACTTTGTCCTAAGATACCAAACTGAGAACCCAAAGGAAGAATTTGAAAGTGAACACTACAACATAAAAACTTGACTAATACAACTGACTGTGCTATTCCCATGTTCAATATGGGCAGACTTCTTATTTTTTCTTCCTTAAATTTACAATTCATTAGTGTATTGCTGGGATTCTTAAACCAGATGGGATGAATGGAGTAGTTCAGACCTTCCCCAGGGACTGGCTAGACCTTCTGTTGTTTGCCAGAATTCTTCAGAAGTGCAGGTGTAAAATCCCCTGATACAAAAATATGGCTTCTGGTGTACTCTTTTTAAAATTAGAGGTGCAATTTTTTGCAAATTTCATGGTGCAGCATCACAAAGTACACAGAACTGAGTATATGGAACAAAATTGGGTGTTCTGTTTTAAAACCATGTGACACAGTCATGTCATTATATATACATACATACCTCAACATGGAGACTTAGACTGTACAATCAATAATCAGATTTTGAGGTAGATGAGCATGTAGACATAGGTGAAAGTGATCATGAGTTTACTGCAAGTCTCCTGGTTTGACTCACATTTGCGGAACTGGTGCTTTAATTATGGATGTTCTATATGTCCTATAATATTTCTCTTTGAATATGAGAACTATCAAAATATAAGTGTATTATTTACATAGGTGGGAGAGTTGCTGCAGCTGATATTCTTAGCTAATACTGGGTCCCAAGCACTGGACTGGCTTCAAATTACAGGCAGTTCCTTGCAAAGTGCAAAAGGGCAATTTCTCAGCTGGGGTAAGATGAAGTTGTGGGAATTCAATTTTAAAGGCAAAGAATCAGAGTGGTTTAAAATAAGCTTTGCATAGCCTCTACCTCAAAGGCACTTTCTAAGGCATTCAGCTACCATGGTGATGGATGTGGTATAAATAGAAAATAGATTAGATAGAATCCAAAACGTTTCTGAGTAGATCTAAATTAACAGTGGCCATTCAGGAAAGGGAGGTAGGAAGTCGCTGTGCAAAATTTAAGAAAATACACACCAATAGTAAATCTAGAGTGGCTTACAGAAAGAGGAAGGTAGGAAGTAGTTGATTATATCATGGCTGGTAGTACAATATCAACAGGAGTATTGGATTCTGATTCTGTTCAACCCTAGCACAGAAAAAGCAGACACAAGAGATGTTTTAGAAACCTGTGAAGCACTGAAAAATTTTTAGCTGTGAGACAAAAACTTCTTTTGGACAGACAGGTGCCAGTAATGGCAATGTTCCCCCATGGATCTATGAAGCACACAAGGGATCCCATAACAGTGGGATACACGACTAGGAAAGACACTCAGAAATAAGACACTTATTCTGCAAAATACATCTCTGTCCCCTGTCAACCCCTTTAACTTCTCTTGTACATAAGACCCTGATATAATTTAAAGACAGCAAGTACTTTTTTAGACCATTTGCATAAGCAGCTTGTAGTTTTTTGCCACAGTATATTAAGGTCTGTTTGGCAGGAATGAAAGGCCTTGATTTGCAGACTTATTTAAAGGACATATAACTTCAGGGACATGGATGGTTCTGTTGTTTTCAGTGGGAGTACTCATGTACTTGAAATTGCAGGTGGAGTGAAGTACCCTGCTGAAGAATGGTCCAGAAATAGCTGTGCACAGGTATAAATATGCAATAAGCTAATGTGTGCTTTACAGATATATCTTTGTATGAATAGTTCACACTGGGTTACTGCTCTTTTTGGGGGGCTTTGAAGCCAAGAAGAAGGTTTATCTTCTTCATCCATTTACTTTCCAGTGATTGAGTAACACTCTGTGATTGCTGGTGTGTGAACATCATTACTTGGTGACCTTTCCTAAGTGATTGTACGATGACAACTGCATAACAGCTGCTCTTAAACCAGCCTCAAGTTTACAAAGATCAAGGGATTAAAGACCTGTTTTTTGTGCTGCTGCTTTCTGAGCTTCTGAAGTGAGTCCTTTTTGTTGTCATCACTTCTGATAGTTAGAAAACATGGTGGGAATTCAATCATGTATTTGTGACTGAGATGTCAGCACTGGTTTTGGCTGATACAATGAACAAAATCAGAGGGGATAGTTTATCTAACTCAAAAGTAATTGACTGAATATGATATGATAGCAGTTCTCCACATCAAAAATCAAAGTTTAAAGAAAGAATGCTGACTGGACATGTATCTAAAGATTAAAATTTTAGATTTTAAAGTAATTTTAAAAATACCCCGAAACATATTATTTTGGATGAAGCACGATAGTTGGATAGCACAGAAATTTCAGGGGACATGTGATAGTGCTTCCTCATCCTCAAGTTTCACAATTCAAGATATTGGTGACCTCTCTGTGAGGAGTTAGAAGTGAAGGAGAATGTTCTCAGGGCCTCTATGAAAGTGTCCACTAAATAAGAAGATGTACACCCTGACAACTAATCCTTTCAACTAGAGTTAACCATGAACATGTGGCCTGCAGGTAGGTTGTTTGGGCAATGTGAAGACCCACAGTGCCAGCAGCACAGTCCTTCAGCAGATTTTAGGTGTTATCAGTACCAGTGAGACAGCGGAGTGCTTTTACAGAGTAGCTCAGCAAGGAGGAAAAGCTGACTGAAGCCAATCTCAAGCAGGGGAGAGGTTATATAAACAAAGAAAACCTTTTTTGTAGTCTCATTTCTTTCAGGGTATGCAAACACTATTGGTTAACCTGCTAATTCATTTGGTGATGGCCCTGGACTCTGAGCTGCCACTAATCTTGTGCATCTGTTTTGTTTAACAACCCCTGTCTCCTCCTGGCAGATTACAGATGTAACCAAAGCTGGGTTTCAATTACCCCTTCCCTGAAACAACAACATGATCTAGCTGGGTATGGTGCTATTACCTTTGGGGATGCATGATCTAGAACACAACATGCAGCTCATCTTAACACAAAGCATCACAAGCACTCCCTTCTCACATACTGGCTTCTTGTAGCTAAGTGCAGATGTGCATTTTCAAAGTTATCTGAGTTTCTTGGGACCTGCTTTGTTAAGGCTGAATAAATTCTCATGGGAGTAAAGGATTATCAAAGCTACACCACCTTCTACTCCCTTAGATTACTTTCTTTGTTGTAAATATACAGTAACATCAACACTTAAAGATAAAACCCCTAATATAAAAAGTAAACCCCCAACCCCCTCCTGCCTACACAGTTCTGCCTTTGAGCTCGAAATGAAAGAGTGCCAGATATTTAGCCACATCACTTAACACGTTCCTGGAAGGCATTTGGATGCTGTGATGAAAAGGGGTGTAGATAAACCAACATAAGACAACAAAGTTTAAATTATGTAACTCGTGGCAGGCACTACAGGCATCCAAACTGAGACCTCCTTGGGTGTCCATTTCCCTTCTAGCACAGCTTAAACTCAGTAACTGCAGTGACCTATATGGTGTTGAGAGCAGAAGGAGATAATGATATCTGTGGGCTTAAAGCATGAAATGACAATTACAAGGGTTGTGTTCTGAGGGAAGAGGCCAGGATATCCTCCAAACACCACATGATGATGAATTCGGAAGAATCTATCATTCCCTATAGCTTATATCAGGTGTCTCATTCTTCCTTTTCTATCTGAGAAACTAGTTATTGTTATTGCCATTTAAATAATCATTACATATTGGGTTTCGCATATAGCACCAGGATGAATGAATGTTTTCACATTCCCCATTACTCTAAGACTATCAGCTGGCATATGTCATCACAGTTTCATGGGAGAATTTCTATGCCAGGTACTCCAAGGACTTGTCTCTATGTTATTTAAACTACAGACAGATGTTTCTTCTGAAACGGCTTAAGATGTTACTAGGTCTTACCCCCTCCCCTCACTTCTGCTAACAAAGCAACTTGAGTGCTCCCTAACCCACTTCAGGCACAATCAACAGTTAGTGTATGGCTCCTATTTAAATTGCTTGAACTCAGCTGATTCTGCTTGAAGTGGGTTAGGGAGCACTCAAACAGCTGGGAGAGCCACCCGGGTAGTAATCAATGCCCAAGGGACTCTATAAACAGCTTGAAAAGAGAACGGCAGGGCACAAATGTTTCAAACCTCTGCAGCTGTTTGCAAATTGAATGGCTACAGAGAGCCTGTAAGCTGCAAGTGAGCTACTGCAATACCCATTTCCAGTGAGGTGTTCTCTCTCCTCAGCTGTAGCAGCTAGCAGCTTCTTAAAAAAATAAAATTAAATTAAAGTTGAGAATTATAAGAAAGTTTATGGTGATGTGCCCATATAGCATATGAGCAGATATTCTCTGAGCCCGGTGCAGCATATTGTGCAACAGCATGGGAGAGGGGAAATTTTGGCCAGGAAAGTCAAAGCATATTCTTTCTTTTATCTGTTGGATGCTAAAGCAGCGCCTTCCATGTGCTGTTTGATTTCACTGGCCAGACGAGGGGGGGCAGACGATTTCCATCGCGCTCCAATCCCCAGCTCTGGAGGTACTTATTAGAGTCTGAACATTCGCTGTTTCAACCCACCGATAAGGGAGCCCATCCAACAAGCAAATTGGGCTCCCTTCCATCATGCTCGGTACCTTCCAAAATCTCCAAGGGGAACAGAGGGAACAAATATGTTGAGCGAATGTGCTCAGTTTGTGGCAAACGGCAGAACAACCCCCCCAGGACATATGCACAGTCTATAGCCGTCGCACCAACACTGGGTGAGGACCAGAGGATGCATCTCATTAATTTTCTTCCACAGGCTTTCAGTCAGCGTGAGCTGCTGGTAAAGTAACGTGGAGCTGGGAGGGGGGATAGGAAACTGCCCCCTCATGGGAAACACGCTTGCTCTGTAGTTCATGCTCAGGCCAAGGCATCTGGAGGAGCTATTTCTGGCATCACCACGCACTTGCAGTGTGACCAGGGCTGAGTCACACATCATTATCCCCTATGCAAATTAGATGTCAACACTTTGCAGGTGATGTTTGTTGCAGCCTATTTTTTTTTTGTTTGAAGTGCTCAAGTGTACCAATACACGGTATTCTGGGCTGACCTGGGGGATCTGTGGGCTGTAGTGCAGCCACCTGCACCAAAAGAAACAGTGTTTTGTGTTTTTACAAGTGATTGGTTCCACGTTGGTGTTTTTTCCGGGGGCAAACGCCACTTTCACTGAGACGTGAACCGAGGCAGGTCTTCCTCTGAGGGGCAGCAGCATCTGCAGCGTTTGCTGGGGCGTGGTGAGCTTTTAATTCCCCCTGCAACATGTTGTAGCCTGTGCCATCATCCGTGGCTCGGAAGAATCACAGAAGATCCTGAGTTGGAAGGGACCCACAAGAATCATCAAGTCCAACTCCTGGACCTATACAGGACATTCACAAGAGCCACCCCATGTGCCTGAGAATGTTTTCCAAACATTTCTTGAACTCTGTCAGGCTGGTGCTGTGACCACTTTCCTGGGGACCCTGTTCCAGCACCCAACCATCACTGGGTGAAGAACCTCTGCTTAATATCCAACCTAAATTTTTTAATATCTAACTTAAGAAGATTTTAAGCTGATGAAATCCATCATGTCAGACCATGTAGCAGGGGCCCTGGTTGACATGGGCAAAGGAGTGTTCTCACAAGCAGGAGAGTGAGAGTGGGACCTGTGCATGATGTCAGTGGTGGGGAATAACAAGTGGAATGTGTTGGCTTTAGCTGGGTTATTTTCTTCACAGTGTCTAGTGGCTGGTTGGGATTTGTGCTGAGCATATGGTTCATAATACAGATGTCCATTTTGCGGGAGTTCAGTTTGAAATGTGCAAACCAGCCAAGTGGCGGAGTCACCACCCTTGGAGGTGTTTGAGAAAAGACTGGACGTGGTCTGGTCGGGCTGGGTAGACTGGACTCAAGGACGTCCGAGCTCTTTCCCAACGCCACTGACTCGGCGGTGCCGAGTTCATCACTGCAGCTCTCGGCCACACACACGGCCCCGCACCGGCCTCTCCCTCACGCCGCGCCCGCGGGCGGGCCCTGACCCGACATGGCGGCCCGGGCGCAGNATGGTGGCGTAGGGCCCGCACTGCCGGCCCCGCAGCATGGCGAGCTGCCTGCCGCCCTGCGTGATCGACGGCGGCACCGGGTGAGTGCGGGCACGGGCGATCGGCTGTCGGTCCCCTTGCTGCGGACGGGGGGTGTCTCCGCGCCGCGCCCCTCCGCTGCCTCCCGCTGCCGGCGAGCGCTCCTCGCCGTGTGTCCCGGTGCCCTCTCGGCTTGCTGAGGGTTTCTCTTCGCTTCGGCCTTCAGCGGGCTCCAGCTTCAGCCCATCGTTCTCATCCTCCCTCTCCGCTCCTGCCCTTCCATCCCGCCGGAGCGCGCAGCGGGGCAGCCCTGCCGTGCCCCCGCCGTGCATGTGTCTGTGTGCCCTCTTCGCCTCTCGGGACGCGTTTTCGTTTGTGTCCTCCGGCTGTGAAGTATTGCATGATGCAAGTGCTAAAACTGGGGACGGCTGGTTTCAGAAGGGGAGAGGAGCCAGGAGCCGCAGTGAGAGCGGTGCAGAGGCGATACCTGGGGCGGGTGGCGGAGGTGCCCGAGCCGGGTGCGGTGCTGGCGGTGCGGTGCTCTCGGTGCGGTGCTGGCGGTGCGGTGCTCTCGGCGCGGTGCTGGCGGTGCGGTGCTCTCGGTGCGGTGCCGTGCATGGACACAGAGCCCAGCGAGCGCGGCTCCCCTGCCCTCGGTGCCCGCTCCTGCCTCCTCTCCCCGTTTGAAACCAGCCGTCCCCAATTTTAGCATTTTCAGCCGAGGTGGAGCGCTGCCTCGCTCCAGTGATGCGCTTGGTCATTGGGTCATCCCTTCACCTTTCCCGGATCAGTGTGAGATTTATTCCATACTTAACCAAATCACGAGTTTTGTAACTCAAGTCTTTGAGGGCAGGAGTGACTCTGAATTGCAGAGGCTGTGCTTGGGAGGCGTTTCAGGAGCGGATCTGTCCTACCTTTCTGTGCTAGAGCAAAACCCATTCAGCATCCAGTCCTGCTGTGCCTTAGGCGGGGAGGTGTCAGAGGGAGCTGTAATTCAGCTCTAATACTGAATCTGTGGTGTGCTTTTGCTAATTAATACCTTTCCTTTGGCCCAACAGTTACAGACAGCTCTGAGGAGGGGAAGTGAAGCACCGGTCCATGAGTAACTCTTCATGCAGTACCTTTACTTGTCAGACTCGGTGTCACTGATTGCATTAATTTAGCCTTTCCTCTGCAGGGAATTTGCAACACTATTTTGAGTTATCTTTAAAATTTCCTGAACTGAACAATCTTTAAAAAACCAAACCCCAAACTAATCCAACCAAATAAAGAAACCCCAGTCCCTAGGTAAGTGCAGGAAGCACTTTCCAGTGTTGGGGTGGCACATTGCATTCTCCTGAAAAAGTGTGTCACATTTTGAAATATGTCTATATTAAACTGTCGTGAAAGTTTTAAAAATCTTTGCCTGTTTCTGCTTATACCTTAGCTTAGCAGAAACCAGCTCTGTTCCCTCAGTGGGGAATACTGGAGTTCACAGCTGGAGACTTTGGAAGTAGAATGGAGAACAGGTTCTACCTTGTGTGTAATTCTGCTTGCTCTATATATACTTCTTGGTAGTTTCCCAGGTTCCTTCTATATGTTTGCTGAAGATATTGTAAGTATCTGTTCTCCACAGATCTGTTGATACTACAGGATTACTACTTGATAGTTTTGAGAGAAATGGGAGGTCTAGGTAGATCCTTTAAAAAGGGTACAGTAGAAACTATAAAACCCAGAAAATGCATGAAATGCCAAAGCTGCCTTTTGCAGGAGACCCCCTTGGCTTTCAGTTTGTGGAGTGATTCCAGTGTTACACTAGCAGTAGATATTGCTGGCCAACAGTTACATAAAATAAATAAGGACAGGACATTGCTTATTGTGTCCTTTCAAAGAAATAATAATTGAAGTAGAATTTCTAAAATCCGTTTAGTGCTTGCATGGGTAAAGCTGATGGGTTTTGAGGTGGGGGGGGACATATGTACTGTTTTGTTTCAGGAAGGATTTGGATAGTCCAAGTGATGCACATTTGTGTTTCAATGCCTTCAAGTGATCTTGATTCACAGGAGACAACATGATGTCTCTGCTGGTGGGACTTGTGCTTGACTGTGTTGTAGGGCACTCAAAAATGGAAGACATTCCAGCAAAGAGACTACTGAATGTGAAATAAGTTATCTTGCAGAATTCAGGATGAAATGAGTCTGAACAAAAGCAGGCAGAAGAAGTAGCTTGACTCATTGATACGCAGTCTCTGGAATTTTCCTCTGTGTGGGCTGAAAACCTTCTTATTGTTAGAATGACTCTACTTGGGGTTACAAGCTTCAAACAATTCATTCAAATTATTCATGAAAGGGCTTTCAGATGAAAAATTTGGAAGAACATAGCAGAAAGGGAAAGGTATATGCAGACAGGCACTGTGGGACATTGTGTATATAAAATACACTTTTCTGCTTAAATCTCTGGTACTGAATGAGATGTTCTGTCCAGCCACTAATCCATCTCTTTTTTCATGTAAGGGGTTTTAAGAAGTTTGTTAGAAGAGTGGTCTTGTTGTTGTTTTGTGCATAAGGAGGCTGGCTTAATTTGCTGTATTTTGCAGCCACATGCCTCAGTCCTGTAAAACACCAGAATTCTTCAAAAGAAAGTAAGAACAGGTGTATAAAAATAGTTACAGATCTTTAGTGAGAAACATATTTTTATGGCAGGACAGGGTAATGTTCCTTTAGTCTATTGGATATAGGTGATTTGAATGTCCTTTGCCATAAACTGATCACTCTTTATTCACAAATCTTGCAGAAATAGTTAATAATTTGCTATAATCTTTTCCATTAGCATGTGCAGATGACTTGACGTAGTGCAATTTTGATGCACTACATCTTGATTTTCTCTGCATGAGGTTCTCCTCGTGATCAGTTTACACATTGCTGTCAATCTTTTTGTGGAGAAGGGCATGCTATTTTTAGTTTCTTAGGACTACCAGGCCTTTTTGTGTTGCTGTTTTAAATAGCTTTAAGCTTCATAACTAGTTTTATTAATTGGCATTTAGCTGTGGGACATCAGAACAGTAGTAGGTGGGTGGGCAAAACAAAGGTATCTTAAAATACTTCTCTGCAGTGTATTTGCAGATGCTGAGGAGTGCTTCTGGTTTGGGTGTATTTTATTGAAGCCATTCCTTTCTGGTAAAGAAAAAGTACTTTGGCAAAGTCTTACAGATGAGTTTGGAGGGAAATACTTGATTTCTGAGAGAAGTGAGCTGGACTGGGTCTTAAAACTTAAAGGTTAAGCTTTTTGATGATGTTGCTATTAAAGATAGCTGGAGCCTCAGAACATGCTGTTTCCCCTCTCTGAGTGTATTTCTGATGCCTAGTGAGTTGCTTTAGCCAAGTATTACCTCTGCTCTTTGCCTGTGAGATGTGAACAGACATTATTGTAATTGCTGTTCTGTGTCTAAGGAGCTCGAGTTAATTAACTCTTGTTTATAATCACAGGCTTCAGTCCTGCAAAGTGCTAGACTTCCTCAAGAAACCCAATGGCTCTTTATTCTTATAGTGGCTGCTAGTGCTCTTAGGTAAATTGTGCAGACAAAATAGATTTTTTTTATATTTCATATTTTCTCCTTCATGTCTTCTTGATTCCCATCCCTTGATTTCAAAAGTGCTTTTCCAAATCTTCGTGAAGAACTTGTGTTGCAAGTTCCTCAGACGTACTTGTAATAATGATAATAGAGTCTGCTGGGGCAGCCTGGCATCACAGGTGTTCTGGCAGCAGTAGCCTGGTTATTCAGCCCCTTAGCTGTCAGAGAAAGTGTTCTATTTACAGAGGCTATTTGTTTGTTTACAGGACTTTCTCAAAGCATTCTGCTATTTTTAATCACGTCATAGTTATCTTTTCCTATAGAGGTTTTTTTGTGTGACTGTAACATGTTGTTTTAAAGATGTGGACCAAAAAAGCAATAGTGATCAAATGCTAAATTAGTTGCATTTGGGCTTTGCTCTTTTGCATACTTGTGCAGAGAAAAAATGGGATGTCTTGTGTTTTCAGATGGATAAAGCAACTGCTTGAGTTTGTGATTTGTTCTCATGCTTTGGGAGGAATTTTTCAAAACAGATCTCTTCTCTCTAAAGTGGTTAAGGGTGCAGCATCTGCTTCCAAATGCAGTCCATTTGTGTATCTTTGGAGTCAATTCTTGATACAAGTTTTTCCATCTTTCCATCTTGGTGGGATCTCAGAAGAGAACAGGGTTAGGATGAGCAATCCTCATGCAAAAGCTTCTGAAACTGGCTTGTGCACGAACTCGTCAGGTGGTCAAACCAGTATGGAAGAGACCACACTGTTTTTAGAAATTGCTTGTTTCACCCACATGTAATTTCCAGAGATTAAAAAAAAAGGAGTAGTCCTCCAAATCTCCTTGCATGAAATAGCATTAGTCTATTGGATCAGTTTTCTGCTAATTTTTAGTGCAGTATCCTATACTTTGGCCAGTTTCCAATAGGTTCCTATCTCACTGGCAACAAATTGCTGCTTTTAATGAAATTAAGTTAGAATACTGATTATCTACACATTCTGCTACAGCTGCCTCTGTAATTTTACAGATCACAAGATGCTGCATTACCATTAGTCTGCTAGGCTGTAACCCAGGAGAAAGAAAACTCTGTTTTAGATGCTTAAATATTCATTGGAGAAGGGACTGGACACCAGGTACCCTCTGTAACTCTTAAGTCCAGAGCCTTTCCTGTCAGTGAATATTTAAATATCATGTAGGAAAGGGATTATTTTCTGTAGGAGGTCCTGGAAATGGGCCACCCAACTCTTTAATGTACCTTTGAGAGGTGGAATGAGTTTGGGTCCTGCTGGGCAGAACAGAGATGTGGGACCAAGTCTGCCATGTCCTGAAGGTCCTGGATACCAAAGAGCTGCACAACTGCATCAATTTTCCTTCTCTTCCTGAGTGGTCTTGGGAGAAATTTGAGTTTCCCTTCCATTTGGTTTTGTCAAAAACACCTGAAATGTGGCTGCTTGTTCCAGTCTGTCTCTTGTTTGATCCTAAGCAGATTTTTAAAAACAGGTTTTGTTTTTCTGCTTATTTGCTTCACCACTGAACTGAGAATTTAGTTGTTCTCTTAGTTTTAGTATTAGTCTTTCATAGATAAATGACATTGCAATAGAAATCTTTCCATATGTTACCTTCTGTGAGATGAATTATTTGAAGAGAGGGTTTGTTTTTTTTTCATTATACTGAGAAATAAACTTATTTGGTAGTTTTTTCAGTAGGTGAATTAACCCAGGTTAAAAATGAGTCTGTAAAATACTGAGCTGTAGGGATTTGGTAGCTCCACAAGTTACTCTAGTAGGGGGATCTGATCCATTCTGGAGAGGGAAGGTAAAACTCTTGCAGACTGGTAGCCCAAATTGACTTTTAGAGTGTTTTCTTTTTTTAATACTGTGAGTGGGTGTGAGTTTAGCATGTGTGTTGAGGGAGAAAAGATGGCAAACTGAACTCACCTCTTGGCCAGACTTTAGTTTAGGAAATGAATTCTGGTTAGACTGCAGGAACCTTTTAATTTATTCATGCACACAGATACATAAAAATAGTATGAAAAGTATATATATGTATTTACATGTATGTGTATGTAGATATTGTCTTTGGTTTTTGTCACTGAGGCTTGAAGGGCTTTTTTCATTATGTTTCTGCCTAATTGTAATTTCTATTTCTCGAAACTAGGTCTTTTAAACAAAAAAACCCAAAGTTCTCCTTGGTTTTCACTATGTTCATTTAGTCATGATTCATTTCAGAGGGAGAAATAAGAGGAAGTGGCCTGTACTGGTCTTAAATCCCAGTGGAACTCCTGTTGTTGCTTGTTATGTTTTAACAATATTCCCTAGGTAGGCCTCATTCGAAAATGTGAAGAATCTATGCAATAATAATCATAAAAAGAATTTTTACTAGTAATTCCTTCTTTACAGTCAGTCTAATTTAACATCCTGATTATGTTTTTCTGAGAGCCACAGCAAGTGTGCATAAACAATTTGGATTAGACTGAAAGCATATGTCTATAATGATGATTAAAAACCCAACAAACCCTTGCCTCCAAAACACAGTCTTTGTCTTCTTAGCCTTGGGGGGAATGGCTTTTTAACTATTGTTTGAAGTCTGTTGAAGCTATAGCTTTGAAGAGAAGCTGAAATATAAATATTTAAGTCCAAGGTCATTGATAATTCAATTTAGATTAATTCCTTTATCTAAGAAAACTGTGATTCTTAATGAGTATTTTTATACCAAATACTCTGTAAAGAGGAACCTACTTTTCAAGCTGCTAATGAAGATGCAAACCCTCTGCTTTGGCCATGGCATAATATTATTTGCAAATATTGAGAGTAGGATGCAGACAAAGACTTCAAATTCACTTTAGGACCTAGACTGGGATTGCTCTAATTTAAGAATATCATGGCTTTAGGTTTTTTGTGTAAAAGTGATGTGAACAATGCTGATTCCCTCAAACCATGCTGCTGTTGTACTTCTGTTTCAAGCTAATGGCAGTATTAAAGAATGACATCAGTCTCTGCAAGCATTCAATCAATTTCAGTTGGGTTGGTTTTTCTTTTAGTACTGTTTCTGATGTGGATTTTGTTGTCATTGTGGGGTTTTTTCTTTTTTTTTTTTTTTTTTCCCTCAGGAAATAGAGCTGTTTTTCATAGTCTGGGATGTTAATTATTTCTAGTTGCTAAAGACCTGGAGTAGCTTGCAGCCACTAACACCTGTAGAAATTCTTAAGTTTTATGTAAAAATTTCTTTACTTTTTTTTTCTTCCACGTTCTTTTTTCCTCTCAATCCTTTACTTGTTAGAATAGATATTATATGTATATTGAAAGAAATGATCAATGCTTTGTACCATCTGCTGCCCATTTCTAAAGCATTTCATCAATGCAGGCTTGCTTTGATGTAGTATTTGTCTTTTATCACACACAAATACTATACCTGTGACAAAGTGAGTGGTTTGTTCAAGGCCTGAAAGGGAATTGTATCAGGATTGTAACAAGAGTTCTAACCTGTGGTTTATACTTGTGACACTGTATTGTTTCATTTTTTCCTATATTGGAGAATATTAAACAAATATGTAAAGTCTAAGGCTCTCTTTGGTCATGGTAACTGAAGGGTAAAATCTGCATGGCCCTAATTTTTCCCACAGGATGCAATGTGACCTGACTGTCCTTTGCCATAGCTGGTCAACAAGGTGGGAGAAGTAAGGGCTGAGTTTTCAGACTTGATAGTTCTGAATAACCCTAGCAAAATTTGTAAGCTGAAGTTGTCTGAAAAATAAATTACCAGCAAAAATATTTACCACTTTGAGTTTTCTTATTGGCAGGGTGATACTTGAAAGCATAACCCAGAACATGTGGACATGGCATGTGATGCATGTTTCACCTTCACTTTAAGAAGTGGAGTGAATTGAAAGTGTATTTTTCTTCATGTTTTTGCATCTAAGTGCATCTAATGACATAGTGATTTTTTTTCCCCCTAGGTATACGAAGCTTGGCTATGCAGGAAATACAGAACCTCAGTTCATTATCCCATCATGTGAGTTGATTTTTTTTTTTTGTCCCTCCAAATTGTATTGTACACTGCTGTCACTGAGCACTTTCAGGATTAAATGACATGCTTCCAACTCCCAACTCAGCCATCACAGTCCCGTGTCCATCTGGGAAGGGATATTCATCGTGTTAGCATCTTTGGCTGGAGTGTGGCTAAACAGAGCTCCTTGTTTGCAGTTAGCTAGGACTGTTGCTCATTAAACCAGCTCTTGGTTGCTATGACAAAGATGAAGAGAACTCCAGTCCAATTTCCTTTTTATCTCCATTATTTTTTGGCCAGGACTCTTGAGTAGACAGAATGCAATTTACTTCCTGTCTACCTGACACCATGGTTACAGCCTGGATAATCTGGGGAAGGCTCCCAATCAAATTAAGTACTAAAGTGCAGGTGGTGTCTGCCTTATTTACATTGTCTGGGACTGTAGACAGTTTATTATTAAAAAAAAGTTGTTCTTATTAGAAAATGTTTCTTTTGGGTGTGTGTTTACCAATTAAAATGTTCTTGCACATTTAACATGCTTTTGTTGAACAGATTTACTCTTTCATTTTTTTTGTGTGTTAAATTTGTTTAAAATGTTATACTTTTCTGGTGTTCTTGATTTTAATTGACATCTTCATAGTTTCTCTGAAATGCTGTGTATATATATATATATATAAATAGTAGAACTGACTATGTATTTACATCTGTAATGACATCTGTTACCTCCATTTATGTTAAACACTGCTTTTTACTTTTTGTAAACTTTGCCAATTAACTACTTATTATTAATGCATCTAGACTACCTTGTAGCTACTCGTGGTAGAAAGTATAAAGATAAAGAAATTATAAAGGTAATTGTTGGCCAAAGAAGTGAAGGGGACACATTTTATTCACCAGGTGTAGCTGCAGTACTGCTAACAGTATCACTATTTTAAGTAAGATTTGAAACCTAAACCACTGGTAAAGATTTAAATGTCTTATGTTAAAGAAGTGGGATAGCAGGGATTTCCTGTGAATTTCCTATAAATCCTGTTTTATACAACTACAAACCATTTTTTGGGGGGAGTAGATGTTTTTCCAAAAGAATTGTTTGCCTGTGAGTAATTTTTTGGTGCTAGTAGTATTTGGTATGTTTGTGGATGATGCCTGCCTACTCTGCATTCTCTGCTATATGTTATTGAGATCCTGATTATGACCTATTAAAAGAAACCTATATAAATAAGGTTACGTTTTAGCAGTACTTCATTCCGTTTTTATTTTTAGCTTGCCCCAGATTTGATTTTTGCTGTCTCATCTTCTTGCCTACAGCAGCCATCATCTAATAACTTTAGTGATAGTTGCAGGCTGCTAATGGGAAGCCTAAGTGTCTCCAGAGATGTCTCTATAGCCCTGCAAATTGATTTCTCCCCTCCCTCTTTCCTCTTTCTCACCAACCAGGATAATGACTCCAATACTTATTTTTGAACACACAGTTTATTTTCTTCTTCTCCTGTGCTCTTCCTCTTTATTCTAGAGTTGAAACTCAGAAAATCATGTTGCTTACTGGAATGCTGCACTCGTACAGGTTTAGTGACTGCTGTAGTCTGTAACAAAATGCATTTTGAATATTTTCTATGAATAATTATGTACAGTCATGAGGGATGGGTGACCAGAATCCTGCAGGATGCAGAGAGAATGGACTCAGCTCTATTGGCTTGTCAGTAGGTCACTTACATGATTTCTACTTTATATATCCCAATTTTTATTTCTAGGAAAGAATCCTTAAGTAAATAAATATTCATCACTTGGTATTTAGCTGTTTTAATTTTGTTTTGATTTGTTTTTTGGGTTTATTTTAAGGTATTGCCATTCGAGAGTCAGCCAAAGTGGGGGACCAGGCTCAGAGGAGGGTAATGAAAGGTGTTGATGATCTGGACTTTTTCATAGGAGATGAAGCCATAGATAAACCTACCTATGCTACAAAGGTGAGCATTCAGGAGGCTTTGACAGCCTTTCCCAAGTCTCACACTTTTATGATAAAATGTTCTAGGACTTCTGGATAGCCATTCAAAACCATTTGCTTTTTTGGTAAAGTATTTTTATTGCTTTTTAAAAATTGCATGATTTGATTGATGGCTTTACCCTTTTTTAGATGTGTTTTACTAGTGCTGTCTCGTGTGGTTGGTGTTTGTGTAAATATTCATTGATACAATGCAGCTGTTCAGTTTTCAAAATTCTGAGCTACTAAAATAGTCATATACACTGAATATTTAAATTCTTGCTAGAAGTGTACCCTTTTAACATGGCATACAAACAGAAATGTGTTGGATACTTCTGTTTCAGGGAAAGTCACAATTGTTTTGTGGAGGGCTGTCTTCAGTGCAGCTTTTCTGTGAATCATATTTTCCATACCCTAGTAAAGGACTTCTTGTACTTAAAAAGCGTTACTGGCTTATGAACTACGTGGAAAAAAAATCATATTTTATACCTCCTTCTGTGTTACTTAAATGTCAGCTGTGTGCTTAACACTGAACAAAATGTAAACATCTTCCCTGCCAGAAATTTTAGTTAAAAAATATATAGCCTACGTGGTCTTTATTTCTTTTTATAATGTGGAAAGGCATATTGAAGCCAAGTACGATTCTCAACTTTATAAATTTATACAAAAAGAGGTTAAAACACAGTTCTGCAACAGATAACGGGAATAGAGTCTGAATTCTGTCTGCCAGTCCTGCCAGGTAGAATTGGGCTTGGAAGTACCTGGGAGCAGGAGGTAACCTTGAATTGTGCCTCTGGATTAAAGTCAGGGTGGAGGGTTGGATAAGATACCTGTGAGATGAGGTGTCAGAGTGTTCCTGTTGCTGGGTTTATTTGTCCTTGCACCATCCAGTGCTGACAAGTTCTGCTGTTGCAGTGGCCTATCCGACATGGAATTGTTGAAGACTGGGACCTCATGGAGAGGTTCATGGAGCAAGTCATTTTTAAGTACCTTCGAGCTGAGCCTGAGGATCACTATTTTTTAATGGTGAGTTAATGAGGCCTGGTAAGGAAATACTTTTGTAGGAGGAAAACCAAATACCATTCCAAGCACAAGTAGCTCTGCTGGAGGATTTTTCTCTGTATGTCTTATTTCCCTAGCAATGACAGGGTTTGGGTTGGGAGGAGAAAGCTAATCTTTAAAGCTACATTATAGCTATAGTCTGTTAATTTTGTGATGCAGGCTACTATTGCTTTTGAAAAGCTTCAAACATTGTTTAAATTCTGTTTGAAATTTTTTGAGTGCACTTGAGGGTTTTAAAAGTTTGATTACCATACCAAGCTAATCAAGGTGGGATCCTATCAAGGTGCTTTTTCAAAACTCTTTGTTTTTGCAGACAGAGCCTCCCCTGAACACACCAGAAAACAGAGAATATCTTGCAGAAATCATGTTTGAATCATTTAACATCCCAGGACTTTACATTGCTGTGCAGGTGAACAAAGTCAATGTGTTCTTCTAAAGTACAAAATAACCACAGTGTTTTGGCCTTTGGCAGGCACGTGTCTGAAATGTTTGAAACAGTACTTTTTGAGAGTGTAAATTAGAACACTGTGCCTGCTTCTAAATATAAACTCTGTGTGCTGTAGGCAGTGCTGGCCTTGGCTGCCTCCTGGACGTCGCGGCAGGTTGGGGAGCGGACTCTGACCGGAATTGTCATCGATAGCGGGGACGGAGTGACCCACGTAATCCCCGTGGTAAGGAGTCAGGAGCAGGATGCACTTTGAGATCAGCAGTGCTTTGGGCAGGGCTGCTTTGCTGTACATTTAAATAAGAAGCATCAACTGAAACCTTATTTTAAAATTTTTTTAGTGTTTTCTGGGACGTGTTTCCTTGCAAAAGTATGTATTTCATTATGCATTAATTTAGCTTGCAGACCACAGGAAGGTCACAGTAAGAAACCATCAATCCAGCTTTTAAAAGGCTATTTCAGTGTAAAACCTTGCCTTCTGTTACTGTGATGCCTCAGTTCTCTTAAATATCAATGATTATCTTGGGTTTATGCCTCCTGCATGCCAACAGTGTCTGACAAGAAATGTCCTAACTTTTTTGACACCCTGCATTTTGACTGTTTAATATATCTGGTAATGTGTGCTTTTTATATGGTTTATTGTATTTTATTGTTTCCACTCTGCTAATGTGGAAACAACTACAAATTTATATAAATACCTGTTCTTACACATGATCAATCTCATCAGTTCAGTTATGTGAGGATGTTAAAAATGCAGAGTTATCTGTGCATACTGACATCTGTTGATGTCATGTTGTGTATTTTTGAACCATACTGTGTCCTTGAATGATCAGGTATATTAGAAATGAAAATTTGATTCCCTTTAACTTCATCTTGCATTTTGGTGTTAACTTGATCTTAGTATTTTATCATATGGGCAGTGCTGAGAACAAACAGCGTTTACTGTATGAAACTCTGAAACGTGTAAAAAAAAGCAAGGGAAGAAATAATGTGGCTCAGCAATACCAGTGCTTTCAGTAAATGTATCCCCAAAACAATTCAGCAAGTAGATTTCTTATTTTTGTTGTGCCTATTGCAAGATCCTACTTCTGAGTTTTCTATTCCTATATGATTTTTCTTGTCTGAGAAATTTAATTTTACACTTTTTTTCTATTAATTTTTCACTCTCAAACATAACATAGGTAGTTTGTTTATATTATGTTTGCTTTTCTGATGATGCCATAAAGGCACCATCAGATCTGACTAATGTGTACAAGACTGTTTATCACTTGTGTATCTATTAGATACTCAATATCTGTTTATATGTGGTAATCAAGGTCTGTAAGTAAAAATGATACCCACTATGCAGTGGGGTGCACATTTTTAATATGATTGTACAGTTTCAAGATTTTACGTTTAATAGAAAATCGGAGTATTATAAAAATTAATGTTAATTATTGTTACACAGTAAGTTTTCCCCTTAAATGTATGTTTTCCTCTCCTCCTACACAGGCAGAAGGCTATGTAATTGGAAGTTGCATCAAACATATTCCTATTGCAGGTAGAGATATTACTTACTTTATTCAACAGCTTCTAAGGGAAAGGGAGGTAGGAATTCCTCCTGAACAATCTCTGGAAACAGCAAAAGCCATAAAGGTACACTCTCCTTTATCTCTTAATAAATACCTAATAAATCTCATTGAGCTAATTTTTTGGCTCTAGCAAGTTGCCAATGGCTCTCTTAAAAATGCACATGTAGGCAGTGTATTATAATTACACCAGCTTCTGGTGGTTTGTCCAATCAAGAGTAGGGGAAGGAGAAAGAGGAAGAAAATATTAATGCTAGACTGTTTGGAGTGAGTATGTTCTGCAGATTAAATCAGCATTAAAACTTTGGAGTTGTTTAAAATTTCCTTTGTAATAGAATTAAAAAAAAAAAAAGTAGGGTGATTGTGTAGGCCTGCTCTTGCAGTGAAAGCTTGCCCCTGAAATTCTTTATTGTCACAGACCTACTGCTGGTGATGTTTTCATTTTGGGAGAGGCAAATGTAGCTGAGTCAGTGTGTGCAGCCCTTTGGGAGCCTCGTGCCTTTTGGGGCTGAGGCTTCAGCAGTGATTTGGGTGAGAAAGTCCCTTGAACAGCTCCATCTGTAAAAATGCTCACATTTTTCTTTTCTGATGGCATTGCTTTAATTCAGTGATGTACTAATTATTCCAGCTGTTTTCAATGTCTGGTGTTTCTTAACAGGAGAAATACTGTTACATTTGCCCCGACATAGTGAAGGAATTTGCCAAGTACGACGGAGACTCTCGCAAGTGGATCAAACAATACACGGGCATCAACGCCATCAACAAAACCAAGTTTGTTATAGATGTTGGCTACGAGAGGTTCCTGGGGCCCGAAATCTTCTTCCATCCCGAGGTAAGAACAGGGAATGGCTGTGTTCAGCTGTGCCATTCCCGGTGCCTGGGCGCCATCCCGTGGCAGTGAGGGGCCAGTGAGTCTCCTGAACACAAGCCAGGTGCACTCACAGGTAACTTCAGCACAGCAGAAAAGTGTTTTTCTGATGTCCAGTCTAACGTTTAAAACATCTTGTTTTGTTCCTATAAAGGCAATCTGAACTTGAGAAGAAGTTGTATGAATTCAGTTTTTATCTAGTATTTTACTCTTTTTTTCAGCATCATTTTAAACAAGTCTGCCTTTACACTTTGTGTGCTGCCAATCCCTTTTGGCACTACTAAGCATGGCATTGATGATAATCTAAATATTGGATGCAGACTTTTGTTACTGAGTCAATTTGTAAGGCATAGATGATAAATTTATCATTGAAAGAAGTCTGTTGAAATCTCTCTTGGTGTGGTCATAAGTAGTATGTACAATTCTGGGAAAGATTACTATGTTGGTAGTTCAGTTTGAGTGAGTTGCAGAACATTGTTGAGAGGAAGGAGTCAGGATTTAATACAGGTCTTCTCCATTCCTGCACACTTGGTTGAACTTATGCAGGCACCCATAGTCTGTAATACTGTTTAAAACTTTTATTAAAATCCACATCAACACTGATGAAGTTTCCCTTTTTCTACCATCCTCCTTGGAAGAATATTAAAAAGCTTCTCTCTGCTACCTTTTGTCTGAATTCCAGCTTTAATCTTCTGCGGTCAGTTTGTAGCCATCTGATCTTCTGCCAATGTTAAATCTCTGGGCTAAATAGTTTTTCTTCCCTGCTGTTTACCAGTGTGATTGAACAGAGAAGCATTGAATCCCATGTCAGACAATTTTAGCAGCTCCTCTTTCCATAGTCTCTAAAAAGACTCTTGAGAATGGGATAAAGGACCAATTTCCACTTTTTTCATTTCATGGTAGTTTCTTGACTCTGTATTGAAAAAAACAGCCAAACCTGAACTGACTTCCTAGACAAGAAAAACATAATAGATGATGTGTACTGCATCCAAAGAGAATTTCTTGTCTTTTATTAATTCCTCACTTGAAAGGGTAGCAACTTAGCTAGGTAAAAGCTGCCTTTGGTAAAGCTGCCTTGTAATCTTTTCCTATTTCTAGTTTACAGAATTTGTTCTGAAGTCTTTAATACTCCTGAAGTTAGGTCTTGTGGTTTGTGGCTATCCAGATTATTTCTCTACTTTTTTAATTAGATATTTTATTTGCTGTTCTCCAACTATATTGTATTGGCTGGCAGACTGTGATTTTGCATTCAGTTCTGTTGTCCCTGTTCTGAGATGATGTTATACCCTAGCTGTCATTTCTACTGATTCCTTTTTCCTGCTGTTTTGCCAATATCTTTATGAAGAGCTCAGGAGTTTTCTGGCTGTAGTTTATTCAGATGAAAACTTGGTGTGCATCAGCTTCTCTTTTGATTTATGTGGCTTCATGTTTTTGTTCCTTGCATGATTAATTCTTACTGTGGAAGTTAGTTTGAATTCTTGGCAAATGCCCCCATCATTCTTAGGGATTCTGAGCTCCAAGCCAACTTCCTTTGCTAATTTTCTCTCAGTTCAGTGTATACTTGTTATGTTTGACAATTGTTATTTGTTCATCCATGCAGATACCTCATCTTGTTTTGTACTTCTACACAAAAGCTTACAATTTATCCAGAATAATATATTATTTTGTATTGGTAATTAATTTAATTTTTCAGAGTTTATCTCTGAAAGGAAAAAAACATGGCTATTACCAGTTCTTTGCTTTAAAGCTTATGTTAAGTTTTAAGTGAAAAATACCCCTTGACTGTTTTCTAGCATTAGCAGCTCTTGACTCTTTAGTTTTATAAATGCAGAAATGTACATTAGCACTGTTCATGTTTGCATTGATGGAGGATTTCCCTCCAAACCTTAGACTATTTTTGGTTTTTTGAACATTAGATACTTCCAGGGCTTGGGAAAAAAAATCTGACTTTTGGAAGTATTTTAGTAGCATTAAAATCTTTTGCAGGAAAACATTCTGAATTGCATGTGGGATTTTAATCTCACTTGAAATGAAGGGCAGGACCACAGTGCATGGTAACAGTGTGTTTAATATTGCAGGAGAACTCAAACTCATCTTGCAGGCAATAAAAGTGATAGTCCATAAATTGTGAACAGTGAATTTCTGACCAAGGAAGAGAACCTGAGTTTCTCAGCAGAAAAAGAAATTCTCATTTCCCTTGTAGAGAAGTGTTTAATGTAGAATAAGTGGTGAGCAAGACTTGAAACTCCTACTATTAGGAGTCCTCTATTGTGAAGTCTCTCCACAGTCTTATTTCTGCCTTTTTATTTCTCTATTCTTCAGATGAAAAATCTAATGCTTGTTGTGTTTGATTTTAGTTTGCTAACCCTGATTTCATGGAATCCATTTCGGATGTAGTAGATGAAGTTATCCAGAACTGTCCCATTGATGTCCGGCGTCCATTATATAAGGTATGGCCTTTCTCTTCTAAGATGCATTTAATTTATTTAAAGCCTAAATATCAGCATCATGGCTACCACTTCCTCCTCAATGAGAAATGTGAACTTTGGATAGAGATCAAACGAAATGCTGCTTCTGAATGCCAGTAGATATTTGCTGCTTTTTAGTTTTGAAAGAAAAATTTCTGTAAAGGCTTGATACATAGGTAAGTATTGTCCCCGAGGAGCTGTGGCAGAGGGATGTTCTTTGTATCTGATATTTGTAATGTGAATTCTTGTGCATGAAGGACTTTTGGTTCTGTCCATTTAAGGCTTATACTGTGGTCTTATACCCCTCTCAGTCCCCTTCTTCCCCTGCTTAATTAAGTAGTGATTTCCAGTAATTTTTTTCATAGTCTTGTCTTATACCTGCCCATTACCTGCAGTTTAGTCAGTGCTGATCACTTACAAAGTACATGAAAACTGAAAACATTTTAGGAGAGAGCAATTAGGCCAGCTTAAACCTGCTTAAACCCAGGGTGTAGTCCAAAGAGTACCTACAGTTCCTGATTCTTTATGGAGTGAAAAGTAAGGTACTGACATGCATAGACCATGGCAAGCTCTGTCTGCATTGGCAGCACATGCCATATCCCATGGTTCCCTTTTTTCTTTGTGCAGGAGCAGTACAATTTTGGAAATAACAGCATAAAGTTATAGCACGCAAAGATTTGTCTGCTCATGTAGAAGGTGGTGGTGTTCCTTACCTGGTAGAATGAGCATTAAGTTCCAACTAAGTCATGTCTCGGGATAATTTGTAACTATTAAAATTTTACAGTCTCTTCTCCATGCCTGGTAAAGACCCTGTGTAATCTAGAGTGAGATGTAGCACTCCAGAGCAGATCTGTGGGGCAGGATGAAAGAAGCTGAACTACTGAACAGGCTCATATGTCAGTTCTGCAGCAGATGTCTTCAATGACTTCAGGCTTAGGTAGCAGCAGGGTTTAGGAGCCCCTTAGTATGTAGTTGTGCTTAGGGGTCTCTGCTTTTTATCTGGAAGATCAAAGCTTCCTCAGAGCAACAGATTCTTTGTTTGGTAGAGTAGGGTTTGGTACTGATTAGAAAGTGGTGTTTAAAATTCGAGGTTGAGTTACTTCTGCCTCATTGTAATCAGTAGACTAATAACTTCCCCTTGGCTTGCCACTGATGCAGACTTTGTTTTTCCCTTTTCTGTTTTTCATTATATTTGCTTAATTAAAATAATGTTTCACAATTACCTGTTGAATGTAGTGAGCAATGTCAGTAGTTATTAATGGGAATAGTTGCTGTCTTTTTTAAGCAAAGTCACTTCAAAGGGTCGAGCATCTCTTGTTTTCATTGTTTAAAACAGTGGATGGATGCAGAAATATTCCACTCATACTTTCTCTCTGAGGTTTATCAGTTTCATTTGCCCACAGTGCTGAGTGGTGGCCAGCCAAGGCCCTGTGCCTTGGAGCTGTTTCCATCAAATGTATTTGGATTCTTACTCAGTGTTCCTGCAGAAAATACGTAACAGTACCCTTTATGGCAGGTTTTATGTGGTTTGTAGCCTTTGAATGATTGTTCCACAACCCATCTTTTGATGTCCTATGGTATTTCTGAGTTTTATTGCCAGTATCCCTGTTTCCTAATCTGATCAACATCTCTCTCACAAGGCCAAGACCTTATAATTATCTTACCTCGTGTTGATGTTTGGACCAGCAAGAACTTTGATAAGAGTTCTTTAGCCAGTGACAGCTGTGACATCTGTAACAACCCAGCCTAAAGGGAAGAAAGCATCTAAGATTTGTAAATGCTCATTGGTCAAAAGAAATGACAAAAGTCAGAGGGTCTGAAAGTTTTATTAATAAATTACACACTGGCCATGGAAATTGGTCTGTTAGTCTCTGCTAACAGACTATTTAAGCACACAGCAGTATGTTTTGGGTAAAGGGGTAGGGTGAAAGGGAAGAGAGGAATTAAAGAGGGAGAGATGAATTAAAGAAAGAAAGAGAGAAAAAGGGAGCACCAGTCCTGGTTTCAGTGTTGATCCAACTGCATCAGTCTGGCCTGCAGTGTTGATCCAACTGCATCAGGAAATAATTTTTGCATTTTACCACATGCATGAAACAATTTGGCATCCTGGCTACGTTGATCATTCCTGTGTGTTGTATTCCACTGAAAAATTACCGATCCTGCATACTGCTAAAAATCCTGCATTTGTGGGACTCAGTGAGACATTCCATCACTCTTAGTGTTCTATGGGAAGAATGGTGTATAGTTCATCTAGTTCTATTTTTTTTGAGAATATCTTAGCTTCCTTTTTTCTTAAAATATTGTTCCATAACTTTTCCTTGTACTTACCACATAATTATATGAATACATAGGATAACTGACATTCAGAAATGGAGAGCAATTACAGGGAGAGTGCAGTACCATGATGGGGGCTGTGGTCTGTACAAAAATGAGACACTTCCCCAGCTTTCCCCAGGTTCCTGTGAGCACACCAGTGAGCTCTATATTGCTACTGCCCAGCTTGGATCAGTGATGAACATTTGCTCCTGTGGTACAGCCACAGCAGATGCTGGTGTGGAATTTTTTCAGCACTAGTTGGTATTTAAAAGTCTCTTTTCAACCTGAAAGTGCTCTGAAACTTGTCCTAACATTTGTCAGTTAGGACATGAGTTTTTGGCACTTAGTGTCAAAAAACAGTCTCCTCCTGAATGTAGTTATAATAACTTCAGAGGTGGACAGAAGGCTTTGAAAAGTTTTAAAAACTGCTTGCTATCCTAATAAACAGTATTTTTTGTTAGTAACAGGTTCAGAAACTGTCACTTTTATTCCACGCTCTACTTCATCTTTCTTTTTCCTTATCCAGAGTCGCTCCCCAGGTACTTCCAGAGTAAAGATGAGAACAGCATTAACAGTTCTGAGGTCCCTGCCTTCTCCCAGTACAAAGGATAGAAGTGTAGGGTCACTGACTGTCCCAGCAACTGATTTCTTTCAACTTTTCTCTGCTGTGTTTTTAGCACAAATACCTGAAAGAAAGAATATAAGATAAAATCTGAAAGAATATAAGATAAATGAAATCTGAAGCCAGGTAAATTCTGTCAGAAATACCTCTGAAAGGTCCTAGCCAAGCATGCTGAAGCATTCATGATTCACATCATGCTGAATCAAATGACAACATCCTTGACCTCAAACTTCTAAGCCAACTTCTCAAGTTGAAAATTCTTCATGAGGTGGGGGACTGTAGGATATTGGCAAGTGTGGTGTTTTATTGGAGATGAGTTATCCAGGTTTTCCATGGAAATACAGGTGCATGGAGAGAAGATTTTGACAAATTGTCTCTTTTCCTTAGAGAAGGTGACAATAGCTGGGTGTGCAGCTGTTGTGAACTCAGATTAGTCTCTCTCAAAATGAAAACTTAGTGAAATAGTGAGGTCAAGCTCATTGCTACAATTAAGACTTGGGCTGTGCTTGTTGTGTCAGTGTTCAGTCAGCAAGTTAAACTGCTGAGCTCACAAGAGCCCATGCTCAAACACTGGAGAGGTCCTGAGTGCAGGGGCTAATGGGGAGTTAAAAAGCCCCTGACATCACTTCTGACTCCAGTTGCTGGTAAATAGAATCCCTTGGAGTGAGAGCAGCTCCAGCTGCACAGCTTGGTGGGTAGATGGCACTGTAGGACTGGCTTTGCTGATCTCTGCTCAGCACCACATAAATTCCCTGTTACTGACCCAGGGCAGAGTAGGGAGGCTCCAGGGTGAGGGAAGGGTGGAGAGACAGGACATGGGAAAGGAGCAGCATTCCTGCTGAATACTGCGGTACTCCTGTGGTATGTGAATGAAAGCCCCAAGAGATTAACTCTGTCATTGTAGCACTGAGGAGAAGCCCTGCTTATTCCTATCACAGCTGTAAATAAATTTGTAAGATTACTCCTGCTACTTGGTTTAACAATAGCTCAGTGCATCTGCAGGATTTTCTGGTTCCTTTTGTGTCTGAGGCATATTTCTGCAGAGTGGCACCACCATAAGTCATGCTGAAATCTCTTGCTATTACTTGAAATGAATGTTAAATTCGTGATTTCAAGGAAAAAGAAATGGTTTCTTTATTATTAGAAGTAAACGTATTTTTAAAAGAGTGTTTCTCACAATAAATTTACTTTCTTGTGCTATATTTATTGTTTGGTATGAACAATATTTATCCTTATACTTTCCATATTGTGTTGGCAAATAGTGCCCTGTTTTAACCAAATTAACAGAGACATGTAGCTTAATTGATTCACTTGCTAATGAAGTGCTTGGCTTCAGCTTATGAACCTTCCTGGTTTTACCCATAATAATTTTTATTAACAGTCATATATTGATCTCATTACATGTCTCTGGTGGTCTGGTCACGTCATGTTAACTTTAATTTAGGCTGTCAGTTGGAAAGATGGGAAGAGGGGATGTGTTGTTCTTACTTGCCAGAAAAGCAGGAAATGCTTTTCAGTTTGGTGCTGCAAAGTCTGATGTGTTCAGCTGAGAGTGTGCTCAGACCTCGGTGCACAAACCAGCTGGAGATGCACAAACCAGTTCAGCACCTTGTGTTTGGTAGTGCTGAGTTCTTCAGGAGCTAATTTCACTCTTTGGAATTTTTGCGTAAGCTTGATTTAGTCAGAGATTTCTGTTGCAGGAGCTGGGTTGCTTTGTTGTTTAATTTTATATTTATGCAGTGTTACATTGTACAGGCACAATACCAGAAATGGTACAACCAGAAGCTCAGAGTTTATAGGAGAAGCAAAAGATATAGATGAGAAGGGAGAAATTTCTTGCCAGCCCTTTGAGGTGATCTTGATGATGTTAGAGGTCTTTTCCACCCTTAATGATTCTGTGATTGGTATCTACTCCCCTGGTCTCCTTCCAGAAATAGCCTACTTCCATTTATTTGCTTGTTGTGGTGAATTCTTTCAGGTGTGTGGAAGGGCTTTATCCCTCTCTGTTAAGGGAACACATTATTTTGAAACAACTTAAATGTTCAGCCAGTTAGCTATAAAAATGAAAAGTCGGTGGAGGTTCTTTCCATCAGCAGGTATGATAATTGGTGTTAGCTGAGAAACATGTGGGCTGCTTGGAGCTGTTAAACCAGCTGAAGTGTCTTTGAGGAGAGTAAGATCAGAAGAAGTCTTCTTTAAAGGAATCTACTGGAAACAGATACTTAAAGCCTGACTTCTTTGATGTCTTTTTCTGGGAGACCAGAGGATTCTCTGGCAGGCTGAAAACCCAAACATCACTAGTAAGCTTTCTCCACAGGTGTATTTAGCATGCTTTATATTTATGGTTTTTAAGCAGTTATTGGAATTACTCAGATTTATTCTAGAGAGGATATTTGAGAGGTCAGGGTGGAGAGAGGTGGGTGGTGCCCCCTTGGTTGTTTTTTGGGGTTTATTTTTGTTTCTTTTAATCTGACCATATTTTTTCATCTTTGTTGTGTCCTTTGTAAGTGGGGGGTGTGGTGTTTGAGGGTTTTGGAATGGATATGGATTCTGCTTTCATTGTAGGTGAGGAGTACCTGACTTGCTGAGTTGAGAACTTGCTGAAGAGAGTATGACAAGTCTTCTACTAAAGAGTTACCATGGATTTGGTCTGGCACTGACAGGAGATGCAGGGAGCAGGGGAACTGTAACTATATAATTAAACATTTTCTAAATGCAGTTGGTGTCAGTTATATTCAGAATTTTGCTTAGCCTGGCTGGTCCAGATACATGACAATGAGGTGACTCATCTTCTCAACATTTGTACCTTGGTGCCTTTGTTCTCCTTGGGCAGTGTAATTGTTGAACTGGTTTTGGTGTGTAGAAGTACTTGAATAATCATAATTTGAAGATGTAACTTCTTAGCCTCTAACCCTGGAATGATAACTAGGTGGAAATATCCTCCAATGATGCTGCTAACTGTAGTTACACGAATTGGTCTTGGATGTATTAGAAAAATTATTCTTGGATTTATTCTGGAACCTATTTTTAGTGATAGCATTGTCCATTTTATGGAGTATGCTTGAAGTTTAATTTGCTTTGAATAGAATTATTGCTTTCACATTCTTTGCCAACTTCATTATCTCCAGGTAATATTTTCTGATGACATCTTTTTAATTGCTATTTCATCACTCAGGTTTGTTGTTGTCTTCTTTTTCCTATTAGCAATTTCCTTTTCCCAAGTGGAGTGCACGACCACTTTGATACAGGGGAAGAGCTCTTCTTGTGTTTGGGGAGAGTAGAGGGAATCCTCCCTCCTGCTTTACCTTCAGGATCAGCTGTGGTTTCTTGCTCCTTTCCTCTTCTTTTCCTTTTGGAAATGTTTCAGTAATGTTATGGGGACTTGTGCTTTTTTTCTTTAAAGCACACCAGCCTTGTTATGCATTCTTTTATACTGTAGATAATCTGAAGCTGTGAAGAAACGAGTTTTTGCTACTGTAATGGTTTTTATGATGTACAGGGATTTTTTTCTCATGAAGAAACAAACAGCTTTCTTCTCACTCTACAAGGTACAAACAAGAGTTCCCTGGTTATCTGTTGCTGGAAATCCAAGCACTTCTGCACCCTGCAAGTCTGAACACTTATTATCTTACTATGCATGTCTTTGACTCTTCAGATCCACGTGCAGGCTGAAAACAGTGCGTTTTCATTCTTTCATTATGTGCACAGTCTTGGTCTGCAATGTCAAAAAATGTTACTGAGATAATCCTTGGACCTGTGTACAATGAACTCCTGATCCAAGTTCCTTGTGGACATGTGTCAAAGGCATGTGAGTGGTTTTAGCACTGTGCAAAGGCACATGTGCAGTTTTGTCACATTGAGTTCTTTTTTCTGATCATGAATCGCATTTTTGCAAATCCACCAATGTTACATTCCAGGAGTCCTGTTTTGAATCCCCCACATTTGAAATTACTTCTGTGTTAGTCTGGGATGCTGCAATGTTACCAGAAGTAGGTATGGGAAATTCGAAGATGTCTGTTTAGAATCCAAGTACAAGTCCAGGCTGAGAGGCATTTGGTTCTGCTCTGAAAACTGAGTAATACCAGACAAGCAAGGGAGGAGGCATCATATCTTCCTCTGTGCTGCTGTTCTCTGTAGAGGTGTGGTGCCTTTTGGAAGAACTCTGGAAATTACAAAGTTGTCTAGAACTATTTTTTTTTTTTTTTTTAGCTTTTTTAGCTATGTAATATTATGAGACTTGAGCCATATTTAGTGTCAGGGCTAAAACTGCTTGCTGTGAACATCCTCAGAGAAACTTCTTGATGTCTTATTTCTGCTGTTCTGCATATCTAGGGTAGTAGCTCATGGTTTAAATGGAATCCTCCTTTGTAATAACCCATTCTACATAAATGTATTTAAAGGAGAAAAGTAGGGGAGCCGTGAGCTTCCTGTGATGTAGGGGGTGCTTACGGTGTTCTGCCTGCCTTGTCAGCTTTCTAATGATGCTGAAATTCACATAGTCACCTCTGCAGTGTTGGCTCCTGGGAAACTTGCTTGAAGATGTATTTACAGAATGTGTTTAATTTCTGCACAGAATGTGGTCCTCTCAGGAGGATCCACAATGTTCAGGGACTTTGGACGACGACTGCAAAGGGATTTGAAGAGAGTGGTGGATGCGAGATTGCGGCTTAGCGAGGAGCTCAGTGGTGGTCGCATAAAGGTGAGTATTTCAAGTGCTTTTATTACATGATTAGTGACAGAAATTGAGTTCAAAGTTTTCACCTCGTTAGTGAAAATATGCTGTAAAGTCAGTAGGATATGTTTATGTGTTGTTAAAAGCACCAGTAGCCTTGCAGTGTATGACATGTCTTTATAGGAATCTTAAAATTACTGTGGACAGTTCTGGTTTTCCTTCTAGGAGATGTGTGAGCATTAGGCAAGAGGGATTTAACTTTATGTCCTTCATCATAGTTATCATGAAGAGTTTATGACTTGGTCTCCTAGGGGGAGCATATCTGAGTAATAAGTGTGGTAGTGATGTGAATGGAGGGTTGAAGGTGTCTTGTTCTGACCATATTAAGTTTGAAAATCAACTAAAATATAAACTCTTTTCCTTAGCCCAAACCAGTGGAAGTTCAAGTGATAACACATCACATGCAGCGTTATGCAGTTTGGTTTGGAGGTTCCATGCTGGCTTCAACAGTAAGTCTTCATCAAAGTTATTCTTAATTTTTATTGCATATTAAATTCTGGGTGTATTTGATCTGAGTGCTAAGTTGTAAACGTTTTTGTTGGGACAGCCTAAACTGTGTCACATTCTGGAATCCTTACCCAAGTTTTATCTCAGTAAAATTTGTACAGGGCAAATGGGGGCTTTGCTTGAGTAAGGGTATCATGAGTTGACATAATTCTAAAGTAGTTTTGATATGATAGTTCCAATATAGTGTCTTTATTCTTTAAATCAGCACTAGAGATTAGTTAGGACTTCAGGGAAATAGAATCCAAATCAATGGATTCTGTATTCCTGAATCTCTCTTAAATGCAAGAGAGAAGCAAATACAGGAAAATGGGAGCAATTACTGTCTGCCAAGTGAGATCTCTTACTGCTGTGTTTAAAAGCAGTCTTATGACCAGACAAACTTCTTTTGATTAGTTGCATTCATACCCTAATATTTCTCATTTTATTATATTTCAAAATGTAATACAGTGTTGTAAAGCTGCAATCTACAGAAATGCCAAGATGTTATTTATTTGTTGTTTTTCTCTACTTACGTTCTTATGCTTTTGGGGGGATTTGTTTTATATTTTTATAGCCAGAGTTTTTCCAAGTATGTCACACCAAGAAGGACTATGAAGAGTATGGCCCTAGTATTTGTCGTCATAATCCCGTTTTTGGAGTCATGTCATAATGCTCATCCAATGGAAATAAGATCTCTGATACTGTGCTGGTGAAGTAACTCATGCAGTGCAGAGGAAGGCAGCAGATACTGTAAATACTGAAGCAAGATGTGGTTAACTCTGAGGCATTTGGATCACCATTGTGCTCAAAAGCACAGCTTACAGCCCCAAGTCATTTCAGTACGAGCCATTTCTCTGCTGACTGCTCAGAGCCTTTCCTTCTTTCTTCCTAAATGTGAGGTAATTGAAAATAGGTAAGTCTCGGTTTAGGAGGTTGTGCAAATACTACTGAAACTGAATCTAGGAGAATAAGGCAGTGTTTTACTGCTTGTGGAAAGATCTAAACCTTTCCCACTTGTGCCCTGAGTTTGCAATCAAACCTTTAGCAATGGAGCACTAAATACCACATTGCCTTTAGGGGAGTTGGAATGGATGCAGGTACCTAGCCAAATGGGATAGATTGCAGGACTGGGACAGTACTTTGTAAATGTAGGTTTTCATATCATTTTGTATTTTATGATATTGGTAGGGTGAGTTGATGACTAGTTCTGAGTACGAACAGCTGTCAATGTCATGGAGTGGTGTTATGCATTTCCAGGTGTGAGGCATGTATTGGAGTAGTGCTGGTATATTTTTTGGGGAAAAATAAGCCATGTATGATAGAAACTGATCTGTTCATGTTTGGATGATACAAAGTGATTTACAGTATTGTACGAAGTTTATTATAGCCACTGTTCCTTTGTTTGGAATTTTCTGAAATTGTTTTTTAGGAGATGATGTTTTGTTTTGCTGTTGGTGAGTGGTGGATGACACACAGGCCTTGCACCAGTGAAATAAAAGCTGTTAACATCTTTATGAATATTTGTGGTAGTCCTGATTTTCTCCCCCACTTCATCTCATGAGGTTAGCTTTGCATTTGTATATGAGTCTATGTGGGATTACAGCACACTGAATGTAGGATCTCTGGAGATTTCTGGTCCAGACTCATGTTTAGTGCAGGGCTCACTTCAAAATCTTCTTTGTTTGCTCAGGGACAGTAAAATTTCTGTGAATGGAGGTTCCTGAACACCTGAGCAAGCTGTTCCAGGGCTTAACTACTCTGTTATGGGTATGTCTTCTCGTGTTATGGACAGAGCTTTTGCTCTTCTGTGATTTAAATCTAATAGAGTAGGAAATCCTGCTTGCCCTGTCCTTGCTGATATTTATCCTATCTCTGTCATCAGAGGTTTGATACAGTTTGTGTAGCCCAATAAGAATTTTGTAAGACAAATCAGTTTGATTTAACTTGCATGGAGGGGTTGAGACCAAGCAGTTATTTCTTCAGCATCAGTTAGAAATTAACCAAAATGGGACTGCAGGACTCAAGCCTGGTTCTGAATGGTTCTGAACTTCAAACTCAGCACTCAGGGGCAAAACACTGAAGCATGATTTGCTCAATCGTCTCACTAAGAAAGAAATGGGTATTCTATTACAATGTGTACTGTTTGTTTGTTCCAGTGTCACACCAGCTTGTCTGTATTTAAACCTACATTTCAAGTTTGTCAATGCACTGCTGCCTACTTAGGATTTTGGCCTGTACAGCAGAATCCATGAGCACAGCCTGGCTGATGTCAGGCTTCAGAGGAAGAGTTATACATTTGGTGCACTGAGAAAGTGGTTGCTGAGGCACCACCACACTCACATGGTGCTACAAAGTAAGGAATGCTGGGCAAGTAGCCTGGGAAGTTACATGTGATTTGCAAGCAGCTCTAGCCAGGCATTAAGGCATCTTGAAATTTGCAGGAGATGGGTAATTTTTTGATGAAAACTTCTGACACAAGGCATGGACACCCATTTTGTCCTGGGGAAAAAGAAAAGCTTTCAGAAAGTGAGCAAGACTTGCGTTGAAAACAAACCAGGAAATGTGCTCGTTTCCTCTTAATGAAAAAATATAGATAGTAAGAATGTTTGGGATGTTTGAATTATCTGAAGCTGAATTTCCCTGTTCTTGAAGTTTTTGGAAGGCTGAACTACTTGCCACACTACAGACCCTGTGAATCTAAAACAGTTATTGGGCTGAAAAAAATCCAAGGTGAGATTAGTCAGGGGACCAGTGCAAATGTGAGTTATTAGCCCCTTGTGTCTTTCTGCTCTTGGGATAATTTGAGCTTCATGGCAGGTAAGCTTGCCTTTTCAGTTACATTTTATGGATTTGTTGCAAATAGTTCATGAATAGCTACAGTGACACTGTAAATGATCCCCTCATCTTGTGTTTTGGGTGCTAACCTAAGAAGGAGCACATGGTTTGGCTTTGAATTGTTTTGGACAGAGGAAGGAATTGAACCCAAGACTCATAAACAAGAAGGGCCAGCAGGTACCTAGTCCAATTCCAGGCACTTACACACCAGCATGGTTTCCTAAGGAGTGCTCTCTCTAAACATAATACATTTCTGGAGCTTGGTGAGGGTAAAGGTTTGCTGCTCTTACAACTGTTGTCAAAGGGGTTGTGATCCTGCTTTGTCCCTGGTGATCACAGGACACTTCTGTGAGATGATTTGAAGTGTTAACCTTGCAGGCAACTTCACCTCACCCCTGTTTTCCTGAACACAATAATTTGAGTGCTTCACCATGCCTGTGGAAACTGCAGGTTTATGAATAGAACAATGAACCTGGACTAAATTCGTCTTGAGCTTTGCTGCTGCTTTCTAAATGAGTCTTGTGAAGTTGGGTCCTCTGGTTTGTTTGTTTCTTTGGATTTTTTTAAATTGGTTTGTAGAATGCCTTGAATGTCTTTTTAAAAGCTCTTGAAAGCTCTAGATCAGCATGGCTCAGGTGGAGAGCCTGCATGGAGGCAGAGCACAGGTAAACTAAGCTGCAGCAAGAGGTTCAGCCTGGTCTGCATAGCTGTAATTGGGGATTTTGGCTTTGTGGGAGATTTATGATACTGTGTGCCCATTAGAAAAAGGGATTACTTGCTCCTCTGAGGCAATTAGCAGATGATGTGTTCTACCTTTGATTAGCTTTGACTTGATTTGAGTCAGTGCTCTATAACTGGAAGGTATTGTTTCCTGCTATCAATCTTCTGAGCCTTTTCCTTTTTTTTCAGTATTATTTAAAAACACTTGAAGCTTTTGTGAACCTGAAGAGCCCTGTGCATATGCATAAACATACCACCCTGTTTGGTGTGGTACTTTCAATTAACTACAATTAGTGAAGTCTTGACATATAGTGGAGTACTGATCTTTCTGTAAATAATTCATTCTTTATGATTGCTGGGTTCTCTCTCATCTGGAAAAATTGCTGTTGTGCCAAACAAGTGTAGGAGATGGAACAAGCAAAAACCTTACTAAAACCACCAGGGATACTGAGCAGAGATATGCAGCCTCCAGCCTAATGGGAAAGTGTGCTGCATGATATTCAGAAGTGCTGCCTGGTGCCTTCAGATGGTTACAGAAAATGAAGGCTCAGATAAAACCCTGAAATAGCCACTTACCTCACTTTCATACACTGGTCTCCAGCAAGAGCATTTTTGCAAAAGGTAAAGAGAAAGTAGTGAAGGAAAGTGTTTGTATAACTCTCCAGCTTCTTAGGCTTCTTTTCTGCAAGCTAAACATACGTGACGGAAGAAAGACTCAAAAGAGTATGTATTAATGTCTTGCTTTTGGGGTCACTTTTGTTCTTGCTGTTTCACCTCTGAGATTCCTCTGTCAATATCCAGGGCCCGATCCTGATTTCTCTTTGGCATTATTGATCCTATATTGATACTGATACTGTTCTGTATTTTTTTCCATTTATTACAGCCACTTGCCCATGATGCAGCACTTCAGGCAGGTTGCTTCATTTCTGTGTGCGTTTCCTGACCTTTTCCTAGGTACTGTCTGTATTAGACAATACCTTAGCACCCAGTGTGTGGTGACAAATCCTTAGGTGCAGATGTCTGACATGGTCACTTGGGCTTCAAAAGTAGTATAATTACATTCTGAGGACTAATCATCTCATCCTAGCATGTATGCATCTAAAAGCAGTTGGTTCATTCATCCTTTGGCAGTGCTTTTTCCATTCAGTTGATAAAATTCTATGATATGATGCACAGATGTTGCATCTAATTCTTAAAAGCTCAGAGTTTGATGGGGGAAGAAAAAAACCCCACCCTGATTTTGGTCTCTGGGCACTGTTGGTGGAACACACTGAGGCTGAAGGATGCTGCTCTACTACTTTGGCTTCCAAACAACCTTTGAGAATTTTTACATTGATGTTGTTTAAAAGAGCAACCTCTGTGGTCCTGCTTGTGTGTTCCCAGCTTGGGTCTCACTGTGCCAACCTGTTACACTTCCTGCCTGTTTTTATGGAAGATAACTCCTGTGAGCTGCAGCTTTCCCTGGTGCAAGGTAAGAGTGAGCTGGCACAGCTGTTCCTGCGTGCCTGGGGACACACGGAGCTGCCATGGTGTGGTCTCACAGCACAGAGCCCTCAGCAGCTTTCCCAGCTGTGCCAGCACTTGTCACATTGTTCAAGAAGGAGATTTTGTCCACTCCTAGCAGTGCTTGTAGAGGTGGAATTTGTGCCCTGCAGCTCTCTCCTGCTGGGCAGGTGGAAGGCTCTGGAGGAGCCTGAGAACCCATCTGCTGCCTTCAGCTATTGCTGAGGTAGAGGTCAAGCTAAATCAGGACATTTGGATTATTTTTCAACTTTCCATTGGGTGAAATTGGGAAGATGGAGAAGAATTTGGTAACTAGGGGTTTAAATGAGATTTTATATTTTTACCAGTATATTACAATAAAAGCCTGTCATAGTGGGGAGAGGCATGGGATTCATATAAGTACCTGTAAATAAACAAGCTTTCTGTCACCTGTCCTGCTTTTCTAGTGCTATTTCTCTTAAAGTCCTCTTGAGCTCAACTGCTGAATATAACAAGGTTATATTATTAGTAGTTGTTTCTTAGGTGTAGTCTGAGGTTGGGTGCTGCTTTACTTCTGATTCCAGGAACCTGCTACCTCTTCCCAATTGCTTAGACTGTTCTAAAATGAAAGACTTTACATTTCCCAACTACCATGGTATCTTGTGTTATTAATGAATATATGGAAAATCATGAAGGAATTTCCCCCTCATTTTCAATTTATCTTCCAGTTTAATCCAGGCAAGGAAGTGACAGAGCTGCCAGTCAGGGGAGGTGTTTTTCTGCACAGGAAACTAAGTGAGTGGATGTGGATTCAAAAAGTCAGTACATAGAGGGTATTTATGAGAATGATTGCCTCCATATATCTTGAGTTTGTGATGCACTTAAAGAAGTGGTGCCCTGTTATGTGTGCTCCTATCAGTAAGTAAAGAAGCAGAGTGGTTTAATTGGGAGGCTCTGTTCCCCTCAAGCAATTTTTTCAGCAGTTTGCTGTTCTATTGTTTTTTCCAGCACCCTGTGGGGTGATGACAAGACTTGCAGCCACTTTTACAAAGGGAAAATTGTTCACTGCCTTTGACAGATGGCATGAAGGAGAAATATATTTTTAATGTAAACCTGTATTTATTGTAATTCTATTGTTGCTGGTAATCTGCAGTTGAGTGCAGGGCGTGGTTGGGTTAGTTGCAATAGGAATTAGTTAAAACACAATTGAAGATGTGTTGCTGAGGTGGTGGGCACCTCCCTGGCCCACAGAGGAGCACAGAACTGACAGCTGGCTATGTGCTGTCTGGTATGTATGGTCTCTTGTAGTTTCACTCCATCTTGGGCTGGGTCAGCACCTACTGCAATGTAAACCCTCATAACTTCTTCCAAAGAATTGCTAGAAATCTGTTTCTGCCCTTTTCTGGGTGGTCGAGTGATGTAAGTGGCAGTTTATGACAGATTTTTTTTAATAGCTCTGACTTGTGCTTCTAGTCAGGTGTTCTTACACACCAACTACTGATGTAACAAATCTGCAGAGTGAGAGTAGAAATCCTCTTTTTTCTAGGTTGTATATTCTGATGTTTATTAATTGTTCCTTGTTAACAGCCTGCATCCCTGGCTCTGCTGTAGCTTTTGCTGTGGCTCTTGCACAACTCCTCAGCCCATTTGCTCATGCAGTTGTGTGCTGTGTCTGTAATGCATTAGAGGATATTGGCAATTAAAGGATTACAGCCAGGATATAATTATGGCCCCGTGGAATAAAGTTTTCACATTATTCTGGTGCAGTCTATAATTACCCTGTGTGTGCCCTGATGCCAAGGATTAATAGGGGGATTACAGGCTGTTTCCCTGTAACATGCAGTTCATGGATATGCTGTTCACAACTCACTGGCTTTAAGGAGCTGGTGACCTCTCATGGGGAGTATTATTGAAGGATACAGTCCAGGAGAATGTTTTGTGTTATGTTATGCTTGTTTCCTTCCCTAACCCAGAGTTTATCATGCAGGGGCTGGTCAGAGTAGCTCAGATCTTGAGCAGACAGCCCTGAAATTGGAAATGAAAGCAGACAAGCTTCAGAAGCCAACCTTGCACTGTTGAACTCACTCCTCTTTTGCACTTTTCCTTCACACCTCAGCAGAAAGCTGTGGATTCCCCATTGCTGTGGAAAGGAGAAGGGAGCTTTCATGATACATTGTTACATATTACACAAGTAGTAGGATATAAACATTTTATTTCTGTATATGTGGAAATTATATACTTCAAGAACCTCTGCAATCAACACTTCTCTGAAGAACTGTAGTTGTTTAGTTGTAATGAAGATAAACCAATGCTGGTGCTATTTGAAATGGATGAGAATGTAACCAAGGACTGTCCTTGGAGTGGCAGAAGTGCTGAACTGTTGTTTGGAAAGCTTAGGCTGCTTTCTGCCAAATTACAACACATAAACTAAATGCCATTTAACTTTGTGAACTTGGCTTTGTGAACATTACTTTCCTAAAGGGTAGTATCAAACCTTGGATTAATTTTGAAATGCATCATCTTGTTTCCCATGTCAGTTCTGAGTGGTTGAAGCAATGCTTGTAAACCAAATGTGCTCAGAGCCCTTTTTTGGCACTGAGACTCACTTGCATGGAGCAGCCTGTTCTTACTCAGCTCCCCTGACTGTGCCAATGAAGTGACCACACCTGGGCTGCTTTATGAGCTGGACCCTTCACTGTGGTAGTTCCTGAGCTGTGTTCTGCCATTACTTGGCTCAGTGGCAGCTGGCCATGGCCAAAATGGTGCTGTGGATCATGATTACAAGTTAATGGTGTGGTTGGTGGCACTCCAGCACCTGGGAATGTTCCTTGGCAGTGTTTAATTTCCCAGCATAAATCAAACCTGTGTCTTTTGAGTAGCAGAGTGATGCTAAATATTTCAAACAGGATGTTTTATTTTCCTAAGACCCCATATCTTTGTCATGCTGGTTTTTACATAAATCTGATTTATGTTTTAGGAGAATGCTTTTACTATAGTTGCCAAAGAAATGTGACTGTCAGAGAACAATGATGAAAAAAGACTCTTCAGTTTGCTTAAGAAAAAAACCCATAGTTTTTAAGACATTGTTGCAGTTCTTAATGTCAGAATAGGATTTAAATGTTTAAGTTGTACGTATGTAATAATACAGGTCAGCTTATACTGCTGACTTTTTGTAGCTTTTGCAGTTTTTCATGGTTAGCAGAATTTTTTTCCTTCATCTTTTCATTTCACTGTTTTGCATGAGTTACCATCATGTAACCTCAGTAAAGCTGTCATTACAGAGATGTTTCTAGCATCTAATTTGTCTTTGAGAATCTTTCCTCCTGATGGGAACATGTGAGAAAGGAAGAACCACCCTCCCTGATTTTCACATTCATATTTTCTCTGGATGGCTTTACAGAACTATCAATCGAACAATTTGTTCTGGAGTATTGCTACAAATAAGGCCTGGCAGCTGGAGCCAGCCTGCTGTGTGCATGGCATGAACATTAAAGCTCTTCTGTCTTTCTCTTCAAGCAGAAACTGCTTTGAAACTGTAGTAAAAATTATCCTTTGTCCTTTTATGTCTGTATGGTATTTTCCCTCTTCCCTCTGCCAAAGTTTTCTTCTGTCTTGGGCCTAAGAAGTTGGCATGGATGTTTTGATTAAATAATTAATTTAATGAGAAAGATCAGCTGTGACAAAATGGGACTTTTTGGTGGAAAGGGGAAGACTTTTTGGGTGACTCTGCCACAAAGTAATTTTTGAGAACAGGGAATACAGTTCTCAGTATTTGGCAAGGTGCACTCTTTTGAACCTATGCCTTCTCAAATGAGTCCAACTTAGTGAAATAGTAAAGCAGAGTTAAATAACACTGCTAGATGCAGTTGCCATTGTGGTTTGCATGGCAGCAGAAGAACAGTGAAAAATAAACTGTTAATATCAGCAGATGACAAGTTTAGTGGTGTCATTCTTTCCAAAGCCAAGCATTGTTCCATATAGGTAATATCTTATAAAAGAAAGGTCTTATAAAATCAGGCCTTGCTCTGCTGAGTTACCAGCTATCCTGTAAGTTCCCATAAGAAAGAATTAGAGGAATAAGAAGCAGTTAGCACAAAACCTATTCTGGTAAGAGAACTATTTGCACCTGCAAAAACAAGGAGTCTGTCCCATGAGAATCTGCAAGGAAAATATGTAAACACCTGGAGGAAGAGAGAATCTTAGCATGGACACACAGAAGCATTTTCTAACCAATGAATGAGTGGCAAGAAAGTTATGAACCAACTAGAGTTATACATGACGTCTTGAAAAATGTATAAAAATGGGCTGTAACATTAAAGATTGGCTCTTCTGCATGAAAAAACTCAGTCTCATCTGCTTATTACTGCAACAAAGCATTGCCTTCTTTTTCACAGGTTAGGTGTATGTTCATAAAAATTAAAGGCAAAGAAAGCGAGTCTTTCACAGAATAGTAATTTAAATCCATCCAATGAGTTAGAGGCCCTGGGCCATGAGTACTCCTAAGTCTTAATAACTGAAGGTACCAGTGAAATTAATTCCCCTTTCCTCTCCTGGTGCTGAATGTAACTGGGCAACATCTCGGTACAACCATCAGTTAAACTGCAAAGATACAAACACCTGAAACATAAAAGGAAGTGAACTGCAGCACAGCCAACTCAGTTCTTTCTGAAGGGAGGGTCTGCTTGTTCCAATCATGATTTGTGCCACAGGTTTTTATAGCAGCACTGCAAAAATCTCATAAAATTGTATTAAAGATCAGCCACCCTTAAACATATTAGGCTTCCAGCTGTGAACAGATTTGTTGCAGAAGCCCAGTGAGTTTTGTGTGAGGTTCCTGATTTTATCTCTCTTTAATTGTGTTTTATAATAATAAAGCTATTTCTTGCTCCTGGGTGTGTACAGAGCAACAAACAACTTGTGATTAAATGCACGTTCAGGTCTTGGCTGTAGCACTTGGTGATTGGTGAGGCATTGTGTCTTCAGAGACAAAAAGAAAATTTTGCTCTAGAGAGCACACTTTAATTGGTCAAATAGGTACATTAAACTTTTACACTTGAATAATAAATTATATGGAAGAGGAGCTGCCTCTTTGCAGCCACATTTACAGGTTCCAGCCACCACCAGAAATCACCAGGGAGATCCCTGAGACCATTCAGATACTTTCTGACCTGGGGGTTGATGTTCCTTTTTTGGTATTTCTCCCCCATCTGAGGGATGGTCTGTAGCTTCTGAAGGTAGCTGTCACTCTAACCAGACACCCAAAATTAAGTACTAATATTTTTGTTGTTGGTTTTTGGTTGGTTGGTTGGGTCTTCTGGGTTTGGTTTGGGTTTTTTGTTTTGATTTTGTTTTTTTGTTTAAAGGAAGGATTCATGATGGGCTGCTCAGCATTTTCTCAGCCAGAGTAGGTTAGTCCAAAAACCAGTTTTGATAAAACACTTTTTCATGACAGGCATCTTTTTTTTTGGTGAGGAAAATAAAATATTTCAGTCCCCAAGCTGAAACTGTTCTTTTCCAAATGATGCTAATAAAAGTATTGCACATCAAATGATGGTTAAACTGCACTTTTGCTGTGATTAGCTCTGGTTGGGATTTTCCTTTCCTTTTGGACTACAGGCAAGTGCTTGCTGGATTTCTCTACCCCCCTTTTTTTTTTTTTAAATTTCATTTGAATCCTCTCAGAAGTTTGGTCAAAGTGCTGTTTTGGTTTTGTGAGCTTAAATAAATCTAATGTTTTGACCAGTATTGTGTACTGCCAGAGATGCACTCAGCACTCTACCAGGCCTCCACAGCAGTAATTAACAACAGATACTAATTTTGTTCAATCCAGATGATCTCTGGTACCATCATGGGAATGGTGAGTGCTGATTAGGAATGCAAACCTGCATTCCTGGCAGCCTGGCACAACTGCTCAACAGGAGCATCTCTTGCTCTAGATATCTCAGTGTCTTGGTCTTGTTGACCATTCTTTTGGGTTTTCAGCTCTGTGAAGGGCAGCAGAGTGGAGATTGATGTGAGCAAATCCTCCTGGAAGCAGGGGATATTATGAAAAATTTACAATTTTTCCTCCTCCTGGAGATGTCAGCTCTTCTGTGAGGAGGGTATTCATCACATCTGATATTCCTTATTCCTTTAGTGGATATTCAGGTAACTCACTGTTCTGTGCTGAGAAAACAGAGTTATAATCCTGAGATGACGTGCTGTGTTCTAGGACAGAGTTCATCTGTTCCACTTCATGATTCTCAGATACCTGAACCTGAGCTCATCAATTTTGGTTCTCTTTGTAATCCAAGGGGAGAAGTGTGTGCTGCTGAGTGCAATTCACACAGGGCTGAAATAGGTCAGAGGAACAACTCCATGGCACTGCCTGTTTTTTTCCATGCAGTGAGATCAAGACATGCAGCTGAAACTGAGTGAGAAGAGTTTTCTTCAACTCAAATCTGTGCCATGGGCTTGAATCTTCTGGGGGTGTAGCCAGTCTCTGACAAGGCAGACATTTGCTAGCCCTTCTTCAGAAAACAGCAGGCTTTTTCTGAGTCCTGAGAGGGTCAGGTTAGGACTAAAGTCTCGGAAAGACTGGGAAAAGCTGTTAACTTCTAGAAGCAGGGACAGAAACAGCATTTCCTAATGAAATTTCTGGTAATGTTTTCATGCTGCCCTGAATTTTGAGTCGATTCAGACATCCACTTACTAAATTGAGGGTAACCATCACGATCAGATAAACTGTGAGTGTTTATTCTTTCCATGAATCCTTTCTTCATTATTCAGTGGTACTTTGTGATGCTGTTCTTTAGCTGCCTGGTGTAATTTGTGTGTGTGAATATTACATCTTTTCAAAGGCATGAGGTTGATGTGCAGTGTCAGAGCTGAGAAGGTTCATTTCACATTTTTGTTGTTTGTGACAGTATTGCTTATGTTTAAAGATCTTCTTTTGATGTCTTTGAAATAATTTTACTCCTGGACTGTAGCTATTCTTGGGTCCTTCTGTATTTGTGGTTCATTAATCTGTTTTTAATGTTATTTTGCTTCTTATCTTCACTGGGCTGTCAGTATCTCTTCCTTCTAACAAACAGGGCTGCAATGACTTGCTATATTGTGATTTATTGAGGGCTGGAGACATCAAACAATGCATTTATTATAGCTTTGCAGTTCAATAACAGGGAGATTCAGCCCTCTTATCCTAAAGGCAACTGTTAGTTCATCAGTGACTGCTGTAATTCCTGCTTCTGGGTCTGCATTTCTTGCCACTTAAAGCACAGAACAAACTCCTAAATAGTTTGATTGTTCCTCACTGGTCCTTTATGAATTAATTTCATATAATTTGGGATTGTTTTAACCTTTTCCAAACTATGAATTAGAGCTTCTAAGAAGAAGCAGACAGACAAGGAGGAGAGCAATATGTTAAACTGTGAGCACACTGAAAGAAGATTGGGACTAAATTCTGACCAGTCCCTGGGGGGAAGGAGGGCAGCCAGTGGGGCCTGTTCCATCAGTATTTGTTTGCTAAATGGATGTTAAGATAGGAGGTGCCAAAGGGATACTGTTACCTTGAACCTAATCTTCTGTTTTTATGATAATCTTGATGGGAATTACAAGACCTGAGACAGCCACACCGTGGCCTTGCTGCATGCCTGCTCTTTTGCACTTTTTGAACAGCTGGCCTGCTCTTTTGGACTTTCCTGATTGCCTATGGAATTGATGAGGAATGTGACAAGTATTGACAGGGCTTTGAATGACAATACCCAGCTCAGTGGTCCTTCTCTTGTCCTTCCACAAAGGAGATGTGGTGCTAAGGGTCCAGGTAAAAAAGCTGTGCCTGGTTCCTGTGGTGTGGGCTGTGGTCCCTGTGTCATCTGTTTGCTGTGGGTGTTGCAGGAGGAGAAGTAAAGAACATGGAAGTCACAAGCATTACCTTCATATAAAGTTTAAACATATAAAGAGTGCCCAGTCCATTGTCAGAAGTTCAGATAATCCCTTTTAACCAGTCTGAAGCATCTCTGTGGTCAGTCTAGCACTTGCTGTTCAGGACATTTGGACAAGTCCAGCTTGGCGGTTTTTTCATTGGTGCTGTAAAACTGAATTTTGGTGCTTCTGTTCCCTGCTCTCAGCTGCTGTGTGATGGCTGTTATTACACAGTGCCCATCTATCATTCCAGCCATTCAGCTGCACAGTATCCAGCTATTTGTCTTGCACACTGAAAATTACTGTCAAGTGTCCTGTTGTTTCAGCCAGGTTTGCTCCTCTGCAGTGAACAGCAGCGATTGCCTTTGGCATCAGACATTGTGTGTCAACTGCCTCAAAATTTTCAGGTGCACCCACCCTGAGTCCCTCATCAAAAAGATGTGATTTGACTGGTGAAAGTAAATCAACCCATCAAAAATGACTCCAAAGGAGAAAAAGGCTGGTGCTGTTACCTACAATTATTTGTACTGTTCTACCTGCTCTTCAAGCCACATCATGAAGGTTAAAAAGGGCAGGCTCATAGCAGAGAACAAATTCTGTGTCACAGGAATGACACCCTCCACTTACATGTGGGCTTTCTTTTTAAAGTCAATAATTGTGCAAGGTGACTAAATTTTGATGGCCTCAGGTAGGGAAGCAAAAGCAGAGGACAGTAAATGACTGGCTGTAGGAAGTACAAAGGGTCAGTGGTGGTAGTAAAGTATCAAAGTACCCTCTTCAATCCCAGACTGGAGCATTTTCCCTGCTCACACCCAGGCCTGTCAATGTTCTGTTGCTCTGGCCTGCCATTTTCCTAGGACATTACTCTGAGGATAGCCTTCTAATTAAATTGTTTACAGACAATTTGCTGGGCTACCTACACTGTGTCTTCCTGCTGCATTGACTAGCAGTGCTGGGCACATCACAGGGCCTTTAAGTTCTTTGCAGGAAAATTTTCCCTGTGAACACACCAGGGAAAATGCAGCAGCTCAGTCTGTGCTGACCTTTCCTGAATCAGCATGACAGAAGCAACATGAGCAGCTCAACTATTGGTCCTTTTGGGCTGTAGTGTTGCTTTCTACATCTAGAAATTCATCACATGGATTTCCCACATGCTCTAATGGTGTCTTTTGAATGGTGTCCCACAGTGGCTATGGGATGTCAGTGGCTGAAGCAGAGTGAATTTAATGAGTGAATTCTCCTGAATAAAGTTCATTTATTTGTTTATTTGTTGGCAGCTTTAGAGGAAAGTTTGTGAGACACCAGCTTGGCTAGGAAGCATCTTGACAATAGATGTTCTGGCAGCAAGGCCTGGGATCTTTGGGAAGGAGTCACCTATGGAAAGCATGCACTGTAGAGAAGGCAGCAGCCAGGATCAAGCAATTTGTCTTCTCCAACCTAAAAATAGAAAAGCAACAACAGTGGCTAAAAACAGGATGTCCTGTTCCTCACTGGTACTGGGGGGAGTGTTTCAGTTTATGCTCTTGCTTGGGAGCACAGCATAATTCTGTAGTCAAGCTGTTTTAATAGTGGTGTGTAACTGCCAGGGCTTTCTTTGGGAGTCAAAATCAGTGTTAATTCACTCCAAATGGCTGCATTAGTCTGGATTGTGCTGACTTCTGAACACAAAGGGCTGTGAGGCACAGAGGGATGGGGAGGAGGGTTGTACTGACATTTAATCTAAAGCCCATGGCACCTGAGGCTGTTGTGGTTGCTTGCCTTTGCTCCACAGGTCCATGTGCCTGCTGGGTCCAGTTCTGTGCCCATCTTCTTTTGGAGTTTGCTACATTTATCATAGTTTTCATACATTTACCTTGTGTCCTGCTGATTACTGCAGTACTTCTGGTGGTCCTCAGCAAGAACCTGAGCTGCTGTGCAGGTTCATAATGTGGGAGAAGATACACTGATTTATTCTGTGGGATCCATAGGGAAAGTATGTTTGTTTCTGTAATTTTCTCTAGGGAAGTTGCTAAAAGTTCAAATGCTTTTAAAAAGCTGATGTATTCATTGTTGTGCTTGGATAAGAATGTGAAAATATTTGGTTTTTGTAATCTTGATGAAAAAAAGTTTATGTGAAGAATTTCCCAACAGCCATCCACCACTACGACCATGAACAGTCTGCATTAACCTGTTGGCTCGTGCTTTCTAGTCAGTTTTAAATCCTACTTGTAGTGTTAGGATCCTGTCATTACACTTGATAATTTTTAAAAAATCCAAGCTTTTGGCCAGTTCATTGTGTGAAGTTTTAACTGATGCAAATTTATTATTCCTCACCTAACATTTGTATAAGCAAATAGAATTGCACTGCTGCAGTTAGCCTAAAAGATGAAAAGTCATAGATACTGAACAGCAATTTCCTTCATTACTCTGATTTTTGTGTAAGTGAAGTGCTTCTGGTATATTGCCAACCATTTTTTTCCCAAGGTAATTTCTATTTAATGTATCATAGTGCTTAATTCTGCTGTAGCTGTGCCTGAGTTGAATTAGGAATCCCTATATGCTGTAACAATTTCTTTTGAAATGATACCTTAGTAATACTTCTCAGAAGAGTGAAATGTCCAGGCATTAATAGGTACACTTTTTCAGGCATTTTGAAGATGGTAAAAAAAAGCTGTCGTACACGTCAGTGATCTTTGCTGGAATTTAACTGGGGCACTTGATGGAAGTGTGGAGGCAGCCCAAAGTCCTGGACTTGGTTTGCTGTCTCCATTACAGAAGTGAGTGGGAATCAGAAGAGCAGAGCTTTCAGGAAATGTTGATAATTGGGAAGCTGATGGACAGATGTTGCCATTTCTAGATGCCTTTATACAGTCAGAATATGTCTCTCATCAGTCCTGGCAGGATCCCCAGCTCTCAGGAATGACTCCACCTGTCACTGTCCAGTGCTCCCTGTCCCATTAGAGATCAAATGCAGAATATAATGTTTTGCAGTGATTTAAACTGGGTCTGGGAGGGCTGCTTGGTCCTCATCTTCTTTTTTTGTCATCTTCAGAAGAGCATGGTTTGGGAGCAGTGGTGGGATAGGAGGATTCAGTACCTGAGGGATCTCGCAGGTTGTCTGGGACAGAGGTCTCAGTTCTTCTCTGCTGCCTGTGCAAAGTCCTGAGCCTGGCAGGTGTTAATTAGCAGCTTCTGGCCAGTGCAATCAGGAAGAGCTGGAACACAACCCAGTGTTTGATGCACAGCTAAAGTTCACATCCCATTTAGGTCACATATACAATGACACTCTGTGTACAGAAATGCTACAGAGCACATAGCCCACTGCACCTGTTCCCAGTCACAGGAATGACTGCATAGCTGTTGTCTTCTATAATTAATATTTATGTCTTTGGTTAGAACACATCTAGTAAAAGAAACCCCTTCAGTAAATGGTTAGAGGTAGCAGGGTGGTGTGTTGTGCTTTTTTTTGTCAGAAAACTGTGTTTAGAAAAATTCAACATTCCAAGGCCAAGACACTTTGCAGTGAGCAGCACCAAATGAGCAGGGAGAAATAGCTCTGTACATCTGTAGAACAACATGTTTTGGTTCTGCCTGCATGTACCAGCCAAGAGCTCTTATTTACACCTGCCCTGGAGTCTGTCAGTTTTGCCACAGAACACAGAACCCTGTGTTGAACAGTCTCTGTTGTTGTGTGCCTGCAGTCACCTTGTGCCACTTGTCACCCCACAAACCACACTCAACTAACACCTCATCAGCATCCATGTCCCAGGCCAAGGAGCCTTCTGTCCCAAGAAAGAGCTCCATTACCATCAGAATTGTGCTGCCCCTTCTAGGATCCCTTCTGGTTTTCAACAAAACCAGTTAACTTCGGGAAAGCTGCTGCGTGGCAAGAGTTTTCCATTTGTTTTGCTGGGCTGTGCGGGGAAGGAGTGGGAGGAAAGAAAAACAACAGTGAGTGTGAATTTGTGTAAGATAGTTTCTAATTTCTTGCTTTTTATAAGTTTGACTTTTTCATAGTTGGGTGCTCAGGAAGGACACCTGACCAGAGCATCACTGAATGGTTTGGGTTGGCACTTTTAAACGTGATTTAATCCAAGCCAGCTGCACTGGGTGGGGACATCTTCCATAGGTGAATTTGCCCTTCTGGAGTGCTTGAGTTGACAGCCTCCTGTGTGGATTTGATGCAGAAAAGGAGACTATACTGAATAACCAGATCCAGCCCAGATTTCCAGAAGACCCTGTGAGTAAAGCAGGGATATTCATTAAAGCCTTCTCATGTATTTGAATGTCTTACAACAGCCATACTGTTTTCAAAATTTATGCTATTTTTTACCTACTTCCTTTCTCCTCTAAAAGTACTGTCCTAGATGACAATTGTAATGTGTTTAATTTCATAATAGAAATACTCCATGTAGCAGTGTTTGGCCATCACTGCAACACAGTGGTTTACCCAGTTGTCCAGATGCTCACTGGTAAATCTCTGTGACTGTGTGAATTAAAATAAACTATCAGCCAGCCCTAGTTTGTTAGTTGTGGAAAGGGAATTAAGGTACTAATTGGAAATGGAGTGCATAAATTTGACTGGCATGAGTAGGAAATGCCTGAGGAAGCTGACAATCTGTCTCCACAATGTTGCTTCTCAGAAATTCTAATTAGAGATAGCAATTGGGTTCTTTGAATTTTTTTTTTCCATGTGCTCTCTAAGTAACATGAAACCAATTAACTTCCTCATTGCACTGATACATTACTTTATGTACAGAACATAGTGATAGAAGACATTTCCATTTGAATCCTTGCCTTTTGGCCTTTAACAGAAAATCAGATAGTTGCAATTTGTTGGACAATTACAGATTATATAGGAACGCCACTTTTTATCTTTTTTCTACCAGAAAGGAAACCCTAGACCTTTCTACTTCTAGAAACTTTTTTTTTTTTTTGCATAGAGCTTGTGATTTCTCAGCAATTTTCTAAAACCTGATAAGGATGCACATTAATTAAGTTTAGATGAAGGAAACTTGTTTGCAGTTAATCTCTGACTGCTATTCTGTGCTCTCCTTGGCTGGGAGTTGGTATTTAACCAGGATTTTGTTTGGAGGCAAGGCTGGAGTGTGGGCACTGTGCATGTTCACACCCAGGATGAGCTATTAACTAAAAATAAGTGTATTGATCCAGCTTGGGGTGATTAATAAATTCAACTTTTCCTATTCTGACTTTCTTCTGTTTTGATAGGACTTATTTCTGAGGGAAAGTTGTATAAAGCTAAAAAATGAAAGTTTTATGGTGATTGTAATTACATTGCCCTAGCAAAGAGAAATACTGAATTGAGGCTGCTGGGGGGTTGGGAGGAGGCAGGAACAGATCTGTCTCAAGACATTTACTCCAAGCCTTACTTCCATTTACTTTATCAGTCCTTCATTCAGGGCTCATAAATCAAGAAGAACCATGATGATTTCTGTGAAACAGCATCTGTTTGGGGAAACTCAAAAAAGGGTGAAAACTGGCAGAGACTGGGATTCCTGGCACTGTCTAAATGTGGATTTATGGTGTTGAGACCTGCAGTCACTCCCACCATGGCCTCACATGGTGCTGCCTGTGCTCCATGATGCAGAAGGAGGAAGAGGCTTCCTGCTGCCATTGCTGGACCCTTCCCAGTTGTTACCACAGCTCTGTCCAGCTCTGACAGATATCCAGACCCAGCTCTGTTCAGACATCACCCCCAGGCAGATGCAGCTGACTGGAAAACCAGTTTCTCTGTTGCTCAGTAAAGCAGTGCAGGGCAGCTGGGCTTTATTTTCTGCATTAGCTGTGCTGAGGTCCTTGGCAGTGAATTCAAGCCCAGCATGAGCTCTCAGCATTTGCAGCAGCGTGGTCCAACCTTTTCAAGTGCTGGGTGTGGGGAGTGTGGCCCCATCCCGTGACCTCCAGGGGTGTCATCATCTTTGCCTTCTGGAAAATCAATTGTTTTCATCTCCTCTCTCACTCCCCTGCCCCTCCAGCAGCCCCTGCAACCTCTCTGTGGTACCAACTTCCCCCCTGAGGACAGGGAGAAGAAAGAGGGGAAGGTGGGGTGGCTGCTGCTGCCCAGCACACAGAGCAGGGGGTGCTGCTGGGCATGTGGGTGTTGGAGAACCAGAGACTGCTGCCAGGTGCATTTCAAGAGGTCCTGCCTGCAGTGGTTTCAAGGAAATCAAGCCATTTCTGTTCTCCTGTCTCCTCCTGGTGAACCTGCAGAGCAAAATCAGCTGCATTACACAGATTGGCAAAATAATATTGAGAGCTGAGATTTTTTTTTTTTTTTGTAAGATTTTGAGAGAGTTGCAAAAAGGGGCAAAAACTCTTCTAAAGCCAGGTTGGATTTGACATTAAGGAAAACGAAAGTCTTGGGAAACTGAACTTAAGGTCTTACTGGTTTGTATTTATTGTTGTTCTCTATCCTAAGAGAGTGATGAGAAGTGAATTTTCATACTGTGTATACTCTGTACTGCAAAACTTTTCTATAAATCCAACTTGCATATCTGCAGCATTGCTCTGTGGTGCAAGAAATAGTTCTGTGGTACTGAACACTATTTGATGAGCTAGAGGGAGCTCTTAGACAAAGATATGTGCTATTTCAGCCTTGCTTTTTCTCTTCAAAACGGTAATTTTAATATCACCAACCTGTCCTGTCTATTGTTTTCCAAACTTATGACAACACTTAAAGACTTAGAATAGGTTTTCTGTGTAAGAAATTGGGTTTTGTTGAGCTCGTTTGCCTGTCCGATCTCCAGAAAAAATTTGGGCACCCTGATAGAGGAATATTTCAGCTTCCCTTACAATGACTTCCTGCTACAGTGGAAAGTCAAATATCTGTTTTTAAAAAATCTCCTTTTTAATTCTGAAGTCAGCAGAGCTGTATGTAAGAGGTGTTTTCCAGTGAGAAACACATTTGCTCATGGGATGCTCCTTTGCTGAAGTGCCTGGTCCCAAACAGCTTGACCCAAAGCTCTTTGCTCTCTGTGGCATGACACTCATTGATTTCAACAGTTTGACCCCAATTATTTCCTGCTGCAGCTGTGGTTTCACACAGGAAGAATTCTGTTGTCTTGAAAAGTTTGTGAAGACTCTGTAGGTTTTCTCTTATCAGAGCTTCTCCCTGCTCTCACGTCTGGCTTTGGTAAAAAGGTTTTGGTGCTTCATGAATCTTGAACTATCACTTTCCCATGTTCAGATTGCCTTTCAATACTTAGTGAAATAAACCCTGCAGGATCTCACAAGCCCAGCAGTGCTGCTTTGCTCAGTTTACAGGTGGAAGGACTGAGGTGCACTGTGAGACAACCGTGTCCATGGAAAATGCAGGATTTCTGTGGCAAAGCCACTGAGCCCCCAGATCTTCCTGCCTTTGCTGTGTGGCTTGGATTATAGGGTTTGCAGGCTTTTAGATGTTCACATGTGTGTCAAGACTAAACTTGCAACCCTTTTCCTCTCTGGCCAAGAATTTTGCTGGTTTATTTCTGAAGATCAGTGCTTCCATGAAATTTGAGCTCCCTTGTTGGAATCCAGGGCACAGAGAATGTTTCTCTGCCTGTTTTAAGAAACTCTGACCCTCAGCAGAACACTGCTTTTAACCTTCGTCCCTGGTGAAAAAATTGCCAAAACTTTGGGATGAGTTAGAGCACACAGGCAGTAGTATGTAGTAGTGGTAGTTTATCACAGGGTGAAGAATTTAGGGTTTTAGGATTTTAATATGAGAGTGAATAGGAGACAAGATGGAGGATTTTGGGTGTTGTCCCTTCTTCCTTCTTGTCCCTCTTCAGCTCCATTTTCTGTAGTACTTGTGGGAGAAAGTCATTGGTTAGAGAAAGCAGTAGTGTGGAAGTTATGTGCATAGATTAGTAGGAGTTATTGGTAGAAAAGTAGAAACAAAGTACGTGTTAGAACATAATTGGGTTAAACAGCTTTAAAAGACCTTGGGTTTGAGTACATTTTGTCCATTTTGTCCATTTTATGCCTCGCTTCTAGCACGCTGAGTCTGATGTGCAGATTGTGCTGAACTTAAGATAAGAATAAACAAAACCCTGAAGACCAAGAGAAAGAGAGTCCTGCTCATTCTTCACCCTTGGAAAAGAACTCAGCAGTGGGAACCCCCTCCAAAGGGCCCAGGGGGTTGTGTTCCCATCCTTGTTGGGACCAAAAAAACCCGACACTCCCTGACTGCCCCATACCTCAATGTCCAGTTTGTTGAGCCAGAACAGCAGTGAGATGTCTCAGCTGGGTGTGATGGATTCATACCTGGACATCTTTTACAGCGAGCTGGTACCTGGGTACAAAAATGTTATCTCTTAAACCTGGACTATTGGCATTTGTAATTCAAGGCAGGATACATTTTTATGTGTGGAGATAATGGAGAACAAGTCTCAAAGATTCCTGCACAAAAGCAGCACTAAAATCAAGTGGAGCATGGAGTCCTTTTCAGTACAGATGAAATCAATGGCTCTTTCAGCTCCAGCTGCCACACATGATGTCCCAGCCAGGTCTGTCTGTGCAGGAAGCTGGTGGTGCTGGGAAGACTTTCACAGGCAGAGGGTTAGGTCAAGTATCTGGTTTTGTAGCTGGAGGGTCAGGAAGAACTGACCTGTGTAACTTCACCATTGCCATGACCTTTCTTTCCCAGGGAACAATTTATTCTGGGCAGGACAAAACATAATTTCTAGGTTTCCATTTGAAAATAAATACATTCAGGGTGAAAAGGAGAAAAAACCCCACAATAAATAATTTTTAAAATACTTTGGAACCCTTGAAAACTGCCTTGTTTTTCCACTTCAGGATGTTTCAAATAAACTCCATTCACCATCCCTCCTTGGGCCTGGCCATCCAGAGAGGTTTTTTACCCAGTGAACAGAACACCCATCCATGGCATGGGAAGCCAATTTCTCCAGGAGAATGCTGTGGGAGACAGTGTCAAGGGCTTTACTGTAGTCCAGGTTGACATCCACAGCCTGTCCCTCTCCCACTAAGTGGGTCACCTTGTCACAGAAGGAGGTAAGGTTGGCCAGGCAGGACTTGACTTTCCTAAACCCTGCTGGCTGAGCCTGATCCCCTGTTTGTCCTTGTGTGATCTGCGATGGCACTCAAGATGATCTTCTCCATCACCTTCCTTGGCACGGAATCTGTAGTTCCCTGGATTCTCCTTCTGGACCTTCTTGTAGATGAGCATCACATTTTCTGACTTCCAGTCAATTGGGACTTCCCCAGTTAGCCAGGACTGCTGGTAAATGATGGAAAGTGTCTCAGTGAGAACTTCCCCCAGCTCCCTCAGGATCCTTTCTGGCCCCACAGAGCTGTGTGTGTCTTTAGTGGTGTGCCAGCTCCCTGAGCTTTTCCCCTTGGGTTATGGGGCTTCATTCTGCTCCCCATCCCCATCTTCAAGGGAGCTTCAGCTTGAAACAGGAGATGCTGAACCTCAGCTCTGAGAATCAAAATCACAGTTTGAAATATTTGCTCTGAAGAACCTGGAGAGGCAAGATGTGGTTTACCCTTTCCTGTTCCACAGATGGCTGCAGCAGATCCTGCTTTTTAGGTGCTCTTTAGGAATATCAATCAGGTGCTTTGGTCTGTAGGGGAGCACAGATGAAAATGAAATTTTCTTATCTAGAGTCAAGGATGCTTCAGTTGGCAGCTGTTGCTGAAGTCACTTCCAATCTCATCTTGCAGAAATCTGCTGCCAGTTAACATGCACTGGCTTTTCTTCCCATCACTGATGCAGCTGCCAGGAGCTGGGACCAGTCCCAGTGAGTAAACTGGCCATGGAGCCTGCACAGAACTAGAAAGGGAGAGTGAGGAGATGCAGGAATGTTTTTTACATATGCATCTCAGCCCAGTCTGGGGACCCTGGACCTGGCAAGGTTTTTTTCTGTTTATTTGTTGCTGCTGAGTCTGTTTTGCTGCCCAGGGTCTGCCCCTCTGTGTGTGTTTGTGCAGGGCTCTGCATTTCTGCAGCACAGGAAGGGATGGCAGCAGTCTGGAGGCTCCTCAGGTTGTGTGGGGGGCAGTGTCCACATAAAACCCTTCCACAGGACAGAGAGGGTGTTATGACATTCCTCAGAGCTTTGTCTGGGGATGAGATTTACAGGGGACAGGCTGAGATCCATCTGGATCAGCACCAGGTGCTGAAACATATTCCCAAATTCCCTGATGAGGACAGAGCTATGTAGCTCTATGGTCCCCCTGCTTGTATCACAATGCATCTGGCCCTGGGGAAAGGTCAGGAGGATTGCCAGTATCACCATAATTGTTTTCAGGCTGGTGGAGCATTGAAACTGCTCCCCAGACCCAGATTTAATCTTTTTAAAAATTCCTAGGCCTGGGATATCTGCCATTAAAAATAATCCCTTGCTGAAAAGTTCCTGCCAATTTAGTGTTTTCAGGTCAGGACAGGAGTCTTCTGAATTGTTTGTCTGAGTTATAAATAACTTATTATACATATATATAGTGTAAATAACTAATTTTGGGGAAAGCTCTTAGAATGCAGACATTGAGGGATACAAGCCAAGTGGTGAGGGCTTGAAACTGCCCCAGAGGTTTGAGTCCACTGGTTCATTGGAAACAGTGAAAATTATATGGGGATCATTTGATACCTGGTTTAGATTCCTAAGATTTTGTGGCTACAGTGTAAGCCTCTGCAGGCAAAGCAGATAGCTAAGCTCTTATAGCTGATGAAGATGAAGGCAAAATAGTCACTGGAGAGATCTGCTTTAAGCTGAATATAATCATCCTCTAAATTCTTGTTGATTGGCTGTTAACTGTATTGGTATCTTAGACACCTGGATTCCATGTATAGAGCTATAGGTAAGCACTTATATAGAGGTTCATTCTCTGGAGCTGAATTCTACTGTAAATTAACAGAAAATACAACCTGGAGAGATTGAGATCAGCACTTGCTCAGCCTAAATATGAAAAGACTGAGAAGGAGTAGTTCTAGTCTTCGAATACACGGAGGACTGCTACCAAGAATAACCTGTTTTTCAAGTTCCTGCAGAATGTGAGGAGAAATGATGGATTTTGGTGGCACCAAAGGGGATTTAAAATCGACATCACAAAAAACTTGGTTATGAAACACTGAAGAGAGATTCACTGAGAAGGATGTAGAGCTGTCAGCATTTGAGGTATTTGTCAACAAATACCTGGCAGAGGAGGTTGGTTTGGATTCCTTACAGTTCAGTAATTGAAAGATAGTCTCTTTACTATTGTAGTATAATTGAAAAACAATGTATAATACTCTACACAAATCATGGCTTCATTTACAGAAACATTTCTTGCCCTGGAATTGAGGATGTCACCAGACTGGGATGTTCTCCATGTGGAGGTCATTGGCTGTGCTGACATTTTCCTGAGGAGTCATTAATGTGGCAGCAAGAAAAAAAAAATCTTTCTGGAGCAATTCAAAAGCAGTTTTGTTTTCAAAAGCTTAAGCTACTTGTAAAACAAGCTGTATGAGCATTTCTACAAGCATTTTGCCTGTCAAAGGTATCCCATCCACCATTTTGAACCTCTCAAAATCAAAATCAACCATCTGCATGTCCTGCAGAAGCAGCTTCTGAAGGTGCAAGAGTCCTGCAGCAAAACCTGTGTGCTGTAGAGCACAGGGCACCTTTTGTGCTCTGTATTAAGGATGAGAAATTGCAGCAGACACATTATAAATGCCCAAATACTGGATTTTTCTGGCAAAAAAATAGGGAGAAATGAAATCTTCAAAGTCATTTGACATAGAGTAGTTTAATCCTTGTGGACTGCTGAAACAGCATGTCTGGGTAGGGCTATCTGCTGTAGTATTATAAATATCAAGCACCACATTACTGTGGCTGTGTTATCTCTGACAAGATTAAGTGCATTCCTGTCAGAGGGAATTTTCCGATAAAGATTTCATTGCCTCTTCCTCACATTCAAAATGATAAGTGACCCTGATATTTCTCTGCTCCACTTTATCAATAAAAATTGTTCTTGCTTGGATTATTTCTGTTTGTCTCCTAATGAAGTGACATTTTGTGATTTGTCACTCAATCCTGGACTTGAGAGAGACAGATGAACTCAAACCCACATCCTAGAAGTTGTAACTATGCACCACACCCTGAAATATGCTGTGCTAGGCTTTTAATCTGCTCTGCTCATAAAACCATAAATCACCAATTAAAAATAATTACTGAGGTGAGGGAATAGATTATTTGATGAACCAGATTGCTCACTGTGAATCATTGCATCACTTGCTGAAACAGACATTCAGTGGCATGGACTTAGAGACATCAAGGCTGATTTAGGAATAGACACCAGCAATGTTAAATCAAAGTTACTGCTCATGGAACAGAATTTATAGTTTGCTGGGTAGACATCCTGAGGACCACATGGAGTCCTGTGAATATTAAATATTCTATGCTGCATGTGAAAAGTGCAACACAATGGTCTAAAATACGCACAGGGACCTGAATTGATGACAGTGCCATCGTGTCCTTTCCCTCACTCCCTTATCCTAAGGCATCCATTTCCAGGGAATCTCAGCTGTGCTGGGGTGAGCCCTCCACACTCAGTTGGGCCCAGCACAACCAAGGGAGTTGGGATTTCCATGTTGGCACAGGTGAGCTTGCCCAGGATAAAAGTTGTCCTTTGACACTGTGTTGGTTGGAGAACCTTATGATGGCTGAGGCTGCTTTCCAGAGCTTCCTGGGAAGTGTGAATACCATTTTAAGAATATTTTTATTAATGGAGGTGGCTTTGAGAATGATAGAAGGAGTCAGTGGCCAAATAGGAGCTCGGAATACTTGCCCATTCCTGGCTTGGAGTGTTATGGAACTGCTACAGGTGGTGTCTGGTCTAGATGGAAACCAGTTCCACCTGCACTGTGAACAGACCAAGTGACATCTCAGTCCCCAGGCATGAGAGGAAGGAGAGGGATGAGCAGTTATAGAAGGCTGAGGCTGGTGAGATTGCACCTGATTTAGAGTGTGGAATTTGCTACCTAAACTGAACAAAGGAGCCAAATGAAGAGCCAGGAAAATGGAGAAAGGAGCTGTGTCTAGAGAACTGACACCATGGCATGGGTGGATCATTGATTCCCTCCATCCCAACCAAGAGCCATTGGTTCTTCTTCCAGCCATGGCTGTTCTGGTGGCACAGCACCCAAGCAGCAAAACCAGACACTGGGCAAGCTGATGTGAATCTGCAACAGTCTGTGCTAGTGGTTGTAAAGGATCTGCAGCTGTTTTCATAGGTGACACAGTTTTTATTGCCCATTGTGATGTCAAGTGTGTTAAATTTATGAGGCAGTGTGTTTATTTTAATGTGCAGTGTCTGCATCTTACCAGCCACATACATTTCAATCTTTAATGCAGCCATCTCTTTGGATTATAACACTCTTGCATATTTACTCACAGTCTCTCTGAATGGAGAATTGAACAGTATCTCATGGCATTTTACTAATTAAATAGATTGTGTGTTTTGCTGGCAGTGTGTTGTGAACATTAACTTCTGAAAGCTTTTTCATTTGTCATTGTCTCATTCCTTGGCATTATGATTACTGCAATTTTATATGTGATAAGACTGTACAGCAAGTTAGACTGTATGTCAGAAATTCCTGCTGCAGCAATCTGCTCTGTGAGATAGAAGTGTAATGGGATTCATAATGTTCACTCACACTCTCTTCATCAGCATTTCCTCCCTCCTCTTGACTGGGCGTTTTATTTGTGTCTCTCCCTGTTCCATTTGGGCTCTGGGGATGGGGACAGTGCTGTTTTTTGATTTTCTGCTTTAACCTTGACTGTGAAACACTTTCTTATCAGGAAGCTGTTGGATGGGGTTTCTCAAAGGCCAGGATTGGAGGAGCATATGGCTGTGAATAGGATATGTGTTCTCACAGGTGCTATCAGCTCCCCTGCCTCCTTGGCTGTGGAAGAAGCTGCTCCATCCCTAAACCTCCAGCTCAGTGGCACTACTCTGGCAGGGTGTGAGGTTTAAAACCCCATTGCTGAGCACTGGCTTGCTCCTGGCACTGAATGAGGTTTACAAATCCCCATGTTGCCTTTAGGTTTGGGGTTACTGTTGCAGCACACTGGTGTTTGTGCCTGTTTGGGCCCATTTTCTGCTGTAGCCATCAGTGTGAATGATGTTTGTGTCCCCTAATTTAGGATGTCTCCATTATTTATCCAGTAAATAGTTTATCTTCGGAAAAAGAGACGCATTCTAGTTCTGATTTCAGAAACTGCTGGTGAGATGCAGATTTAAATTTAGGGATTGTTAAACTCTCAGATTGAGATGGCTGCATGTGAGCCAGGTGCCCAGACTCACATTTTATTGCATGGAGAACCTGTTGATGGAGAGACCAGGTTGCAGAGAGTTGTTCAGCTCTGTATCAGTGTAGGATGAGGTTAATACTGCCTAGATTTCACTAACTGGACAGGTTGGATCTCTTGGGGATATAATGTGAGGCCATCTGCAGATGTCTCCATGTAGACACTGGAGAGATGTGCCTGGAGGTGGCAGTCCTGGATGTCAAAGCTGCTGTGATGTCTGTCCCAAGGGATGTCAGGAACCTTGAAATTGCCTTTTCCACACTCCTCTGAAGAGACCCCTTCTAGAAATGCTGTTGAAGCAATCCCAAGCTTGGAAGTGCTTCTTTCTTCCTTGGTGCTTCCAACAGCCACAGCTGCCTCACACCTGAGCAATGGATTGCACACAGCAGTGAAGGTGCTGTGCTGCTGTTTCTGCAGGGTTATTGTTCCTTGATGCCCCTTCTCAGCTGCATCTCCAGGAGCCATCAGTCTGCTCCAATCTGATAGTACATCCATCTTCTGGCCATCTCCTGGTGGCCTCATCTCCTGATGACAATGCTTGTTCTTGTGTGGATATGTTTTGGAACCCCTCTAAGCACTGATCTTCAACACTTTTTTAATGCTTGTTAAGCTCTTCTATTTCTTTAAGGTAGGGATCTGCTCTTGTAAGTTATACCTTTTGAATTGATCTTTTTGCTCGGGCAAAATAAGATCAATCAAATCATATGGCTAATAAAATTGATAAAGAACCAATAAAAGCCCAATGACACACCATCTGGCATGCTGAAGATGAATGAGAAAACCAAGCCACTGCTCAAATCTTAACCTTCCCAATCACATTAGAAGCTCATTCACACTTCATAATAGCCCAATATTTCATTTCAGCTACTGAGATTAATGCCAAAGAATACATAATCAGACAATAATTCTCTGTATCTTTCCATCCAGATGCATTGAGTGGAGTCATCAAAATAAACAGATCAACTGTTTATACCTTCCCACCATATTCACTAGCACTGTAACAGCAGCAACCAAAACAGAACCTCTGCAGGAACTGGGGATCCTGCTGTTAAACAAATGCAGCTGGAAATAACAGATTTTCTAAAGCATCAAAATTATATAGGAGGAGAGCCCCTGTTAAGGTCCAAATAATTTCAAGTTGTAACTCATGGAGCCTTCTGCTGTGGAGCCATCAAAGGGCTTTAGAAATTTTCACCTGGTCCTGCCAAGAAAGGTGTTACCAAAGAATATAAAGCAGAATCTCAGGTGGAGACCTGAGGTGAGAGCACCACAGTGCAGTCAATGGAGTTGAATCTTACCAAGGGCTTTCAAACATCAGAAAGAAACAGAAAAGCCAAATAAGGGTTGTTGGAGGTCATAGCTCTGAACAGCCACATCTATAACATTGAGTGACCTTTTAGAAAGTGAGCATACCCTTAACATGGATTGTGATCCTGATGCACTCTGAAAACATGGGATATTTTAACAAATATTGACAAATTGTCAGTGTAATCATAGCAGACATTGCTGGAGATTTAACAGCATGTTTGAAGCACAGATTGCTGAAGGCTCCTCAGCTCCTGCCCCGCTGCTGAGCATCCCTCTCCTAACTCAGGGTGTCTTGTACACGTCTGCTGCAGCTCTGTGAGCTGCAGTTCACAGTCCCAGTGGCAGGCTTTGGCCATCTATCACCCCAAGTCCTAATCAGAGAGCTGCTCTGTGTGTGATGTGTTGGTGCAATCCATCTGCCCAGAGACAGGGCAGGATATTGCAAACCCACACATCTGGCAAAGGCACAGGGGCTGTGTGTTTATGGATGGGTGTGGAGGGGTGTGTGGGCACACACACAGGGCCTTTGCTCTCCTTGGTGTTAGATTAAAACTGTATTGATGTTTGCAGGGTAGCTCAGGGCTCCCAAAAGAGAGGTGTGCATCTCTCAAAGTGCCTGTGGGCCAGAGTAATCCTGGTGTATCTGCCCCTGAGGGATGACATGAATCTGGGACAATGATTTTGGTGGGAGGATTACAGCAATTGTGCTCAGTGATATTAAATGACCATTAAACCACCTATTAAGCCCCACAATAAATGGCATACTGAATCATCTGAACCATGCAAAATATCTTAAAGAGCTGTCTTAACAGGAGAACTCAGTGAGTTCTCCTGTTAAGTTACACACAGAGTGTAGCTCAATACAATGCATTTATTAATGAGACAAAGGAAAGATAGGCTCATTATCAGCAAGGTTTGTGGTTTGGAGTAGCAGCTGGCAGTGGTGAGTAATGGTGAGAGAAGGACAGTTATACAGTGTCCTGTGATGTGGAATGGTTTAAAGAACCAGCACTTTTAATGCACCCAAATACCAACATGTGCCCCTGGGAAGTGGAGTTGTGCCTGGAGCTGGCAGGATGTGGGGCTGCCTCCTGGAAGTCATCAGCCTGGGGAGGGGATGGGAGGTCATGGTCAATAAACAGTGTACAGTGGTTGTCTGATATAATTGTGTGGCTCAGAGATCTAATGGGAGCCTCAGATGTAAATCCAGGGGAAAATGGAACAAAAGAAAGAAAGTGATTTTACTGCTGTTTGCTGCTGTAGTGTGTTCAATGGCCAGAAATTATCTAGGAATCTGAATGAAGGTGCAATGCAGTCCTTACTACAAAAATAGCCACTTACATTTTTAAAAAAATTATCTGAGTTTAGGCAAAAAGCCTAAATACAAGAGGAAGATTACTCAGAAATAAATAGGTGTCTTATTCACAGATTGTAAGCACCTGTGTGGGACAGAAAATTACTGCAGGCAGAGGGCTGGGGAAATGAGCAGGCAAAGACATGGTGAGATCCTGTGCCAGAACCTCAAGCTGGATAAGTTCAGGGTAACAACACAAAACTTTTTACAAGCTAGCAGCCCTGGTAATATTCCATCTAATGATTTTGTGGATTCTGCATCACTGCTGGATTTCTCTTGGTAAGTTTTATTCAGTTCAAGCAGAAATTATGCAGGAGTTACCAGGTGAAATGTTATGCCCTGTATCACGGTGCTGTCATACTCACTGATCCTAATGTTCCCTCCTGGCATTACAAATCTGTGAACCTAAGAAACACATGACTGAAGGGCAGCCATGGTGCAGCTGCTGCATTCTTAAGTGAAGAAAGCTTTTTGGGTCATATCCTGGGGAGAGAGACTGTGCTGTGCTGGGGAGACAGGCAGAGGTGAGGACTGCCCTTTGGCTTGTTCTCAGTGACAGGAATTGCAAATACACCCTCTTTGCAAAAAATACCTTTCCCTGCCAGTCCTAGGCAGCCTTGCTCCTGCAGAGGTCTGCTACAGACAGTGCCTGGCTGGCTCTGCACGAAGCTTTGGGAGGGGTAGGAGGGGAACATTTCTGCAGGGGGCCATACTTAGGGCTTGTAGTGGAAGAGGGCTGTTTGTGTGGCCACAGAGTGAGCTGGTTGTCCCCTCCTCCAGCAACCATTCAGATCAATATTACCCATGTTCAGCACTGTGCCATCCCCTGCTGTCAATGCTTCTCACAGTGCAGCCCAGGATACCATTTCCCTTCTTGGCTGCAGGGGCACATTGCCACTGAAGTGACTTGTGCTCAGCTTGGTGTCCACCAGGACACCCAGATCCTCCTCTCCCAAGCTGCTTCCCAGTCATTCAGTCCCCAGCTTATCCTGGTGCCTGGGGGTGCCCCTCCCCAGCTGCAGGACTTGGCCCTTGCCTTTGCTGAGCTGTATGACATTCCTGTTGGCCCATTTCTCCATTCTGCTGAGGTCCCTCTGGTGCACCCATCACAGCCTCTGGTGCATCAACCACTCCTCCCAGTTCTGTATTGTCTGCAAATTCTCTTGCCAGCCAGCTGGCTTCAGTAGCCAAGCTGCTGGTGGTCATTCTGCCACACGAAGCTTCTGTCAGGACTTTCCCCAGTGCAAGGAGGGCATCGTGCCCAAGCAGCCCAGGGCTGTGAGCTGAGTGCCACTTTTGGGACACCTCTATACAGAGCAGGTTTGTGTGACAGCAGCCCCTTCACCTACACCAGTAAGTGACAATCAGTGGGCCAGGGGCACAGGTATCTAGGATAGGTTTTAGTAGAGGACTGATGTCTCCTATACTTCATTTTTTTGTCAAAACTGTCTCCTTATCCCCGTGGGCTCCCTCTTAGGGAGCTACACTAGGAGACCATCACTTGATCTATCCTGCCTCTAGACACATCTACACCTTACAGCTGATTTCCCTGCAAGCATCAGCGAGTTAATGTGGAGTTTTCTGATGCAGACACGGATCATGTGGGCTGTTGAGCCATGCAGAGATACTGGATCAGACCCCAACAGCTCTTCATCACTCTTAGCACTGCAATAAACCCACACTGATTACCTCTGTCTCTTAGCAAAGCTGGTGCCCTCAGAGGTGGGGCTGGGCTGCTCTGGAGCCTGGGTGGCCATCACTTGCTCTGGCATTTCTGCTTGCTCATCGTGGTGGGACATAGTCACACTCTTAGATACTTTTCAGACTCATTAAATTATGGCAGTTCCCAGGAACTGATTGGAAAGTTGTATTCTCAGCTCCCTTGAAAATTATTGCTATTACATTGTCACATCAGCAGTTGGACACGCATTTTTACAGGCAAATGAGACCAGATCAGGTGGAGACATTAAAAGGTGTAACCAATAAAAAAGAACAAAGCAACAGGGATGAAAAATTATTGCAGTTGCAGATTAATTGCAAAGCACTTACAGATGTAAAGTGTAAGTCATGCAAGTCAGGAAGGGAAGAGAGAGCTTGATAGACAAGGAATAAAATGCAAAGTACAGGAACAAATGCAATTTCAACAGAAAATTTATGAGGAATTATTGCTCTGAGGTAAAGAATCTGAGGCTGGAAGGAGTAGCTAATAAAGCAGAAGGAAAGTAATTTATTATTTGAAGAGGTTAAGGTTTAGGAGCAAAATCTGTGACAGTCCTTTAATATCTGCAGAGATCTGAGTGCCATTATTCCCAAGGATAACCTTGAGATCTCTGGAGCTTCTGCAAACTACAGAATGAGACCAGCAATGGCCTGTCCTGCTCATGAAATAATTGTGGGTTCTTTCTCCATTTTTCAACAGAGCACAGAGGAAAGCTCAGAGGTAGCAAATGTTAACCTGAAGGCTGAATGAATTTGATGAACACTTAACTTGTGAAATGTATTGCCCTGGGCTGTCGTGGAGCTCACCACATTGAGACAATTCGTAGGAAATAATGTGAAATAATGGTCACAAGGAGAAGGCTGCATTGAGGTGGCAGTTTGGCATCACAGCTGAGCCAGCCTGGCCTGGTGAGCTGGGAGAAGCACCATGCACCATTTTTTCAGCTACCAGGCAGGTGGTGCAGCCCTCCTCTGCTCAGTGTAGGCAGCAGCTCCTGCAGCATCCACGGGTGACACTTCTGTCACTGAGGCTGCCTGACAAGTCCCACTCCAGAACTGTCATATTAGGCTGGCATAATTTTGCTGGATATTAACAGTTAGAGAGAAACTTTCTTGGATGGACAGGTCGAGGAGGATGGGATTGAGGATTTTTGTCTTCCTCAGCCTCTCCCTCAGCCACGCCCAGCTCAAGGCTGGGAATGTGACAACAGGCTGGCTGTGGGGTCCCCTTGGAGCAGCCAAGGCCAGTTGTCTTCAGCCATTGGCATTGCCTTCAGCTTTCTTCCTAATGTGCTGATTTTCCTCATTGGTGCAAAGGGTTCCAGCACACAGTTCCAGAGGCTGTGTGTGCAGTATTTGTGTTTCTAGGGAAAGAAGAACTTGGTGTCTTTTCCCCTGGTAATTAATGCAAAAGTTTGAAACCTTTCACTTATACTGATGCCTATCCAAACTCCACTCAGCCAGTGTCAGTCTTTTGATGAAAAGTGTTTTATGGAAGATGTTTGAAAAACCTCTGAAGGATTGTGAGTGTCTTGCAGACTTCATGCTGTCCTATACTAGGTGAAGGTCCCCAGAGAATTTACCCAACAACTCCATCATTTCATGTGTAAATGTCTGCTTTATGTACAGAAGGGCTTTCTGGGGAAAAAAAAATATTTATACTTTTCTGGTTTGTTAACATGACCATGTAATAGGAGGAAAGCCATGCTCTCTGAAGGGGGATGAAATAGTTTCCACTGAATGAACAATTCATAAAAACATGAGAATGACCATACGAGATCAAATCAAAATCCATCCAGGCCTGTGTTGGTAATGTGTCAGAAGGAAAAATGTAGAACAGAAGAGCAAGCAGAGAATATACCCTCTTTACCACCAGCACTCTATGGTTTCCTTATACATATACTTCTTTTTTTGTGATTTATTCTTTTGCCTTCACAAACAGAGATCATAATCCTGAAGTCAGTAGCCATTTGTGTAAAAATGCCTGGTGCTCTCATCAGGCTGAAATCAGTAATGCAAATTGTGACAGAGCTGCTGATCCAAAGCCCTTTCTGCTGGAAGAGTCCAGGCAGGACTGGAATTCTTGGTGGTTTAAAGACCAGATGGGATTGACTTGCTCTCCAGAAATTGAGATACTGATTTGACATTCTGTAAGAGTAAAGATAGTCCTGGAGTTATATTTCACTCATAAATTAACCTTGGTAGTGAATTCCCTCAAATAGCCCTTGAAGATTCACATTGAGATTTCAGTAAAAATCAGAAGCCCTGATGGTACAACAAAGCTGATGTACTGAAGCAAATTAATTTTTTACCAGTGAATGCTTGAAGCTCAATTAATCAGTTCTTTAAAGTCAAAAACATTTATACTTTTCATTACTGAATTTAGTAATATTATAGCAGTAAATACAATAATACTTGCCATAAATTTTGCTGTCCATGTATGGCCAGATTATTTGTGGGAATAATTGCTACATGGACTAGAATTACATTACCTCAGGTTATTGGATTACATATCATGTCCTGCTGAATTGTAATATCATTTTGTTTAAATGCAAATTCTAAAATAAATGATAGCTTCTGCTTTAGGGCTGTGGATTAGTTATTCAAGATGATCTTACTATTAACTTTGCAGGGAAGATAAATCGGTTAAAGGAAAAACTTGACATCTTATCAATTTTTTCTATATAGGGGTTTTAGAGGAAAAAAATGCTTGTTGCAGCAGTTTCATTTTAGTTTCCTAATCATGTGTTAAGTAAGCCTCTACTAGGAATTTAATGTGGAATTTTAAAGTCCTTGGATCTACTGAAACCAGGCACTCTGTGGCAGCAGCAGGACAAGGTGTCTTAGAGTAGGAATAACCCAAACAAGTCATGTTGGCATTCCTTCTTCCCATTAAAAAGTTTACCAAGGTTTTTATGGTGCCAAATGGCAACAAATTTGCGTGCCAGAGATTCACAAGAGAGGCAGGTTAGTGCTGTGTGCTCCCAGGACCCCTCTCAGTGGCATTTCAGTACTTAAAGGAAACCTCTAAGAAAGACGGGCGAAAACTACTTAGGGAAGCCTCTTGTGGTAGGATGAGGGGGAATTATTTTGAAGTGAAGGAGGGTAGATTCAGACTAGATAGAAGAAATAGTTGTTTTTTTTTATTTAAATGAGGGTGGTGAAACACTGGTACATGTTGATGAGAGAGGTGGTAGATTCCCCATTCCTGGAAACATTCAAGGCCAGGTTGGGTGAGGCTCTGAGACACCAGGTCCAGTGGGATGTGTCCCTACCTGTGGCAGGCAGGCTGGACTAAATGAACTTTAAATGTCACTTCCAAGCAAAACTGTTCCATGATTCTATAACTCTGAACAAAAATGTTGAGACAGAAAACTGGGGAGATGATTGGGAAAACTAGGTGAAGGGCAATTCAAAGAAGAAAAACTCTGTATAAACTCCAGATTCAGTGGAAGGACCAAGGAAGAGCAGTGGGAAGGGCTGGGAGAGCAGTCATGGGTGTTGTGGCTTGGAGCAGTGGGATGAGGAGGCAGAGACTTCACTGTGCCTAAGCTGCCTTTAATCATCTGGTCTTCCTGGGCAGGTCATAACTGGAACACACTGATGGACAGCATAGAATTCAAGCACAGATAATAATAAGGCTGTAGAGCAGGATTTATGAAGAAAAGTTAAGCACCAAATGTGCTCAGTTTGTCTCTGTGACAGCCTGACATTCGAGCAGTGTAAATAGAGATGAAAAGGAAGAGGTGTCATTTAACATAATAGAAGGATGCTGTGAGGGAGGGCTTTGCACACGTTGTCACTCCAAGGAAGTCTGCACATTCATGAAGACAAAACTCAACCCCTTCTGCTTGGCTGCTGCTGAGATTCCCACCCCCCTGCCACTCTTCAGCCTGGGCCTTATCCCTCCTCCCTGGAGGGGAATCATTCACTCCCAGCCACATCCAGGTGCGATGAAGAGGGATTCACCCTCCTGGGAGTCAGCAAAACTCCCTTCCCATTTCCCCAGGGGCTCAGAATAAATCCCCTTGGTCGATGATGTGCTGCACATGGTGCCTGCTCTCCTGTCACCCCTGACTTGGGTTAGGTTTGAGGTGCTTGAGCTGCTGGGTTACCTGGGAGCTCTAATCCAGCACTGCTCACTGGGGCACTGGCACGCAAACACTTGGCCCTGAGGAAACACTTAGCCAGGGAAATGGGTTACAAAGCTCCCTAACCTCAGGAAAACTTTGGAGACCATCAGGTTGAAAGAAAAACCTGTCCAGAGGAGCTGTCTGCAGCTCTTTTCCAATTTCTCACTCAAGGACAGCAGCTGTCTGAAAACTCCTACAGCTCAGAACAAGGCAACCAGTGCCCAGCTATCAGGAAAGCACCCAGAAGTAGGAATTTCCCATTATTTCTTAGATTGCATTTTAATTATTGACAGGCAGGCAGCCAGCACTGGATGGTGGTGGCTGCCAAGAGCCCAAAGGCCTTCTGTGTAGGGGGTTAAATTTTGTTAATGATCTGAGTTTCTGCCAAACTCACTGCCACATATCAGGAGTGACACTAAGTAGACTTGGAGGCTGTTTCAGTTAAGTGCTTGCACTTTATTTACATGAGGCATTTCATATACTGCTGCTCAGAAAATACAGAAGAGTGCAGAGAAGAAATAAGGATGGGTGAGTACCTCTGGATAGCTGACCAATTTCCTTCTCCACCTTGTCCAATTATTTTTCTGCAGCTGGGGAAGAAATTGGCCCTTATACTGTCATATTGATTTAAGAAAACTCCTTTTCAGTCCTACCTGCCTTTCTGCTTCTCATTCCAGGAAAGAATTTTACTAGGGAGTTTGGAAACTTTGGTACAAGAGGAATGTTGTGATTTTTGGGTTCCTTTCTGAAGTGCTAACGTGTCTGTTTTATTTTTCTTAGTGCTCCAGCTCAAGCAGTCACACAGAGAGTTTAGATTCATTACCTTCCTTGAAAAAGTCTTTCATGACCTTCAGCTTCCCTCCTGGTTACCAGATCTGCGTGCCCCATCTTCCCCCTTACTTTCCTTAAGGTTGCAGATCAGCTCATCTGTATTTCCCTTTTGTCCTTACCCCTGGTGTATTAAATTCAGAGACTCATCTACCCATTTCAAATTAATTTTCATCCTTCCATGTTCCACTTCCTGAAAACCATCTCTCTTGCACTACCCAGGGGTTTCCAGAAAATCCTTATGTTATCCCCTCTTGTGGCTCCCATGCCAAAGAGGATGGTGCTGTTGCCATCAGAGGATTTTCACTGTTACCACCAATTTCATGGCTGGGATATTTTTTCCCAGGACTTCAGTTTTTCCCATCTCCTACCTTCAGAAGGATTCAAAAGGAATGAATGTGGCACTGACAATATGTTCAGCAGGTGACCTGAATGCACAGGAGTGGTATTGCAGCAGGAGATGATGCTGACAGGATGGGAATTTCAGCTCACCATCCTGGTGGCCAGGGGCAATGTCAGAGAGTCCCCTCCTGTGTCAGCCTTGCAGTTAGAGCTCCTCCCTGAGCTCTGGATACTTTGTAATGTGTGCACCTATTGCAATAGATTGCACCTGTGCAATCACTTGTAAAGTGCTTGCTTGGGGACTGCAGGACATCTGAAATGTGTGACTGCCTATACCCACACAGCTCCATGACACACACAAACCTCTTAAGCAGGATTTAGGGCTGAGGAGTACAAAAAGTTGTGTGGTTCCTTACTCTTCAGTCAAGAAAGCAATCACCTGCCAAGGCAATCTCTCTTCCCTGTTTTATCTTCTGAGAAGAAATGAGTGGCTGATAATTTATAGAAGTAAACACAAGCAGGTTATTTTAAAGGAAATATTCACCACCCTCAATAAATCCCTTCTGCTCAAATTTGGCTGGCCCCCAGATGTCTTGGAGAAAGGATTGAGAGTTTTAATTCCCCCTCCAGGCCTCCACAGCTATCCATTCTCATTTCCCTTCCCTTCCCTTCCCTGAACTTCCCTTCCCTGAACTTCCCTTCCCTGAACTTCCCTTCCCTGAACTTCCCTTCCCTGAACTTCCCTTCCCTGAACTTCCCTTCCCTGAACTTCCCTTCCCTGAACTTCCCTTCCCTGAACTTCCCTTCCCTGAACTTCCCTTCCCTGAACTTCCCTTCCCTGAACTTCCCTTCCCTGAACTTCCCTTCCCTGAACTTCCCTTCCCTGAACTTCCCTTCCCTGAACTTCCCTTCCCTGAACTTCCCTTCCCTGAACTTCCCTTCCCTGAACTTCCCTTCCCTGAACTTCCCTTCCCTGAACTTCCCTTCCCTGAACTTCCCTTCCCTGAACTTCCCTTCCCTGAACTTCCCTTCCCTGAACTTCCCTTCCCTGAACTTCCCTTCCCTGAACTTCCCTTCCCTGAACTTCCCTTCCCTGAACTTCCCTTCCCTGAACTTCCCTTCCCTGAACTTCCCTTCCCTGAACTTCCCTTCCCTTCCCTCTCTTCTCTTTCTACTTCTTTTATAAATAAAATTCCAAGCAGAATGCATCTCATTAGTGATTATGTTTCATATTAATTTAGGTAAACCAGGAGAGGACATTGTATAAGCACTGCATGGAGCAATAGGCTGAGTACCAACGTGTTAGATAAGTAGGAAAACAAATTCCCAGAAGGATCAGTGCTTTGTGTGTAGCTCACTACCTTGCCCAGTTCTTTGTCCTGGCAATAGACTCCCAGTAATGTAAAATAATGCTTAATAAAACTTACACTTGAAAAAGTAATTTGCTTGGGCTATTGATTTAATTAAATTGAGTCCATTTGTTTGAGTGCTGTGTTTGAAATGCATAGCACAGCACCCACAGAAGAACGTCCCTCACTGCAGCTGAGTCCTCCATTCCTTCCTGCAGGGAGGTAAGGAATGGCAAAGGAGCTTCCCTTGGCATGTGCCCTGTTGAAAATCTAAATATGGTGGGTTAATAATCTACCAGTGGCCTGGTGCTCCAGTTTGGGCTGATGTCTGTGGACTGGGAGCCCTTTGTGTCCTTGGTGCAATGGAGTAGGGAGAGTTGGCAACTTTACATCAACGGGGATTTTGTCCATTATTGGTTTTCCTTGTTATTCAACAAGAACAACAAAAAAAGGCTTTAAAATACCATGAAACTTGTTAGGCATTGTAAACCTGATGTCTCTTCTAGCCTCTATTTTTTTGGGTAAATTTCCTCATCTCTGTTATTTTTTAATGCCAACATCCCTTCATTATCCCTGAGTCACACTGTTTGTCAGATCTGAGGGAGTGTGCTCTGGAAAACCTCACCTGTGAAAGGTCTTGGTGCGTGCTGGAAAGGTCCCTCCATTTCAGCATTTGTAAAATGCAGTTATGCTCTTTTTTTATATATTCTTCTGCTTGGTTTAGTGCTGGGCAACAACCTACAAGTGGAAGAAACAGCAATAAACCAGTAATATTAGGAAACAGCTCTTTAGTGTGAGAGTATATAGATGGGTTGTCTTGGATCTATGATTGCTAATAAGGCATGAGAAAATGTCAGGCATTTCATTTTTTCTGTGTATTTTTTTAAAGTTGAGATGTGGAGAGTGCTACTTTCTCCTTACTTATTCTGAACAGGGAGCCAGTAGTGTTCTGCAGAACTGTCTCTAAAAACTCTAGAACTGATTAAAAATAAGATTTTGAAAGATCTGATTTTTTTTGCTAGTAAAGAATAAAAATGTTGGGTTACAACTGCCTGTTGAATTCTATGACTGCTTGTCAAATTCTGTGCATCACTCTTGTGGGCATGAGAATAAGGAATTACCATCACCCTAAATTAATAAACTTTCTTTGTACAAAGAGTAGAAAGTCAAGAATATCCTCTTCTCCAAGCACTGCAGAACAGGGTATCACAATTTTCTCATCTGGGGACCCTGACAGGGCCCCAAAGAATGGTCACATCACTGAATTTTTGCCTGGAAGGTTCATCAGCCCTAATTTCTATTCAGAAAATCACCTTTCAGGTTCACACTCAGATTTTGAGGAATATTGATGGTATGAGAAGCTGAATGGGATGGAATAAAAAAAGAAACCTTTTTATTGTTTTGTGTTTAGTGCACCATATTCTTCATAAAGCTCAGAAGATGTGTTTGATTTTCTTCTAGCATGATATAATTGTGTATTTTGTTCTGACACTTCATTTCCCTCCTCAGCCATGGAGTTGCCATTTTATACCATCAACTAATGGTTCATTATTGTTGAAAAGAGGAGAGGAATTTGACACCTCCAGAGAAATCCAGAAGTCACTGGGTGTCTGTGGTTGGGCTCCAGTAGCCAAGTGTAACCTCTGCTCCTCTGGTAGTCAAAGGAGACATTCTCCCTCCAGCCAAGGAAGGAGAAGTAAATAAACATCCTCATTAGGTTTTGCAGTGAGAGCCTCATCACTTAAGTTATTGATATTTCAATTAATTTGGAGAACTCTCAGGACCCTTGCTGCTTACAGACTGCTGACCTTCATGGTCAGTGATGCTAATGCTCAGTTAATTACGAACAGCTTAATGACCAGTTAGTTATAAGCAGGATCATGCTCTTAAAAAAATGCAAATGTGTTTTCTGTCTGAGAAATGATTTAACAGTCAGCAAAGGTATGGACAGGAAGAGCTGTTGGTGTTATTCCTCTTCTTCATTTAGTTTCTCATGGGTTTTTAAAGTGTTTTGATTAGTTTATTTATCTCCCGTTATTAAATATCTCTACCTAAAGAGAAGAAAAGCAGCAAGAAGACATTGTGATTTTTTGTACCTATTTCCTAGCATGAAAGATGTGTCATGATAAATTTTTAAGATTGCAATCCAAATATAAAGAAATTAGTAAATCACAGCCGTAGCTCTCCCTCTTTGTGCATCATTTAGTCAGACATATATGGGAAAAATCCATATGAAGGGTCAGTAAAGAATCATAAATCTATAGAATAGTTTTTGGAAGGAACCTTTAAAAGTCATCCAGTCCAGCCTCCCTGCAATAAGCAGGGATGTCTTCAACTAGACCAGGTTGCTCAGAGCCCCACCTAGCCTGACTTTGAATGATTCCAGGACTCAATCCTGATGCACAGAAATCTGCTTGCTTTCTGTGGAATTTCACAGGGCTTTCTGGTCAGAAAGCTCCCTGTACAACCACTGGCACAACATCCATCCTTGCTCCCTCCTGAGCACCTCCCTGTCTTCCTCTGGACCTTGGAAATCCTTGTAGGTGCAGATACTGTTGTTTTTTGTTTGGTTTTTTTTTTGTTNCAGCAAATATAATGTATGGGCTGTAATGTAAGGGCTGTGTGAGGTGCAATATGACATTACAAATTCCCTCAATTATTCCATGTTCTGTGATTCACTGTGTTCCTCACCAGCTCAGCTGTGAAAGCACCATTCACAATGCTACATTCACAATGCCAATGTTCTGGGAAGCATCTGCCTTGAAACTGTACCAGAGAGTAATTAAAAAGGGGGATGGGGGACTGTTGGAACCATATTGATTGTGTGAAAATCCTTCTCACTGCTTCTCAATTCTCACTATTGAGAATACAGGAAAGCAACAGCTTTTCAAAAATTACTATTTATTCATATTTATATTAATTAAAAATTAATATTTATATTGATTAAATAATAGTAAAACTACTGATAGCTCTCTTGTTTTCTTTTTTGTTATTTATTAATTTTTAAACAGACCTTATGATCCAGCCAAGCAGTATTTTTATGGCTTTAATGGAAGAAATAATAAAATCCACAATGTATCCCTTTCTTTCCCATCACCTCCTTGTTGAGCTATCTAAGAAACACTTGGCCAGGCTGATGCTTTAAAATCCAGGCCATCCATCTTGCAATTGGCTGCAATCAGTGAGGTCAAGAAAGTTCTGCAGAGTCAGCTTTTTTAGGCTCAATACAGGTAGAAAAATTAAAATCCTGTAGTTTTTAGCTGAAAAATTCATTCAGTATATTCATTTAATCACAATCAAGCCAAATTTCTATTAAAACTCACTGTGCACTTGGCTGCCCATGTAATAGGAACCACAGCAAACAATGAGGTATTAGTTGTCTTTTTTCCTTTCCTTTTCCTTTGACCCTTGAGTCTGTACAATATCCATGGAGTGCTACTAACTACAATCTCTGTATTTAATCTTAAAACGTAATTAAAACAAAGAAGTGTGAAATGAAAAGCAATCAGACAGAAAATACAAACTCCAGTCAGAGCACTTCTGTCTGTTTTAGGAATATAAATTGGATTGATTGCACTTGGATCCACTACTTGGATCAGCCTAATCAAAGTAGTACTAGAAACCCAAACCAGCTTTTGAGGAGAAAAAACAGATAAAATCATTAGGTTTTCCAGTCTATAGTGGACAAAACCCAGCCAAGATTACAAAAGTTTTGTCCAGCACTGGGTCAGGTTGCGAGTCCATTGATGAGCCTGTGCTGGGAGTCCATGGAAAGTCTCTGGTGGTCAGGACTGAGGGGAAGTAACAAGTGCCAGCCCTGCTAGTTTTGGTCATCACTCTGCAATTGCTGAGTCAAAAATGACAACAGTGGCCATGCACTCCTGGCCAAATGAACAGCAGCAATGCCTGCTTTGGTTTGGCATCTTAGGGCAGCTCTTAGCCTTATCCTCTTCTGTATTTCTACTTTATCTGATTGTAACTGAGGAGGCTTTGCTGTCATTAAACAAACAGTTCAGTGCTTAATCCTGTCCATGCCAGCATTCCCAGCCTGCAAAACAGAAAAGGAAAGGAAAAGTGAAAAAGAAAGAGAAAATAATTCCTGATTTTGGGAACTCTTTGGGCAAGATTTTTCCTCTGTATTTGTACAGAGCTTCATCCCACCTCAACTATATTTATGTCACCAGGATCCATATAATGGATTGTTTGTGGCCATGCTGTAGATCAGCCCATTTGACTCAAAATTTAAATAGTAATAATATGAACATCAGGTATCAACAGTGAAGCTCTTAATCAGTTTATCCAGGAGTTTATGGAGGTGGCCAGGTACAGCAGTAACCAGTCTGCTCTCTTTCTCAAAATGACACCCATAGGTGTCCACTTGTCCTCATCTCTGTCCTTATTATGAACTGGCTGAGATATAAACTGGTTTTTATATTTGAAGTGGCAAATTATTTTTTCATCAGTGTTACCTACTTTCCACAGTGGGAAAGAATCTCATGATCCTACGTAAGTGGTTTTCAAATGAACCTACTCTGTGTCCTCTCAGGAACTTAAAATGAAAGGATGTCCATCAGCTTTGTCAGGTTTTGTTTTATTCACTCTGCATTTGGCCCAAATCCACCATCAGTCTTTGGCTAAATTAGGATCAGTTCAATTTGCTGTACCTCTAGGGTGGACACTGCAGTAGGACTATCTTTCTCAAGGGATATTTTATCTCTATTTGAATCAGGGTTGTGAAAAATCTCACCACTGTGTTGTCTTTCCAGGCTGCAAATCTAATTAATGTGAGCCCAAGAATCTTGGGTGTTAATCTTGCATTTAGCTATATTTAGATGCTGAAAGTAAAGTACAGAGAGCTGTGCAGCAGCAGGGAGAAGAAAAACTTCATCACCTTGTCCAGGATGGTACACCTTGGCTCAGGGGGCACCCTGGGAGGGAGAACTGCTCCTTCTATCTGGCACTAGACCTCACTTAACTGGGAAAACCTGCAGGAACTGGGAAACTGTAGGAGAGGAGGTGACGAGGGAAGGAAGCGTGGAAGGAAGCGCATAAGGAAGGAAGGAAAGAAGGAAGGAAGCGCGGAAGGAAGCGCGGAAGGAAGGAAGCGCGGAAGGAAGCGCGGAAGGAAGCGCGGAAGGAAGGAAGGAAGGAAGGAAGGAAGGAAGGAAGGAAGGAGGGAAGGAAGGAGACATTTTCTACAGACCTTGAGGGATGCAGAGTCTCCATTGATCTCCAGAAGTCACTGAAGGCTGCTGGGCTAAGAATCAGCTGGGAAGAATGGACCCAACAAGTGAGGACTGGGACAGATCTCTTTACACCTCCTTATCCTCAGTCATTGCACCCAAGGTTCAGTAAAACCCAAATAAGTAAAACCCAAGTTTCATCCACCTGAAAGTTACCTACCTCCTTCTAGGGCGTGCTTTGACAAAGTGCAGAGCTAGAGTTTTTGATGGGGAAGACTGAGGCAGAGGCCTCCCTAAGCCTGACACCTCACTCAGCACTGGAGAGCCTGGCCAGGCTTGTCTTGGGGCTCAAGCCACGCTGTCCAGCAGTGATTCCACCCTCAGTCTCCCCAGCATCAACCTAAGAGCCTCCCTGGCACCAGGTGGTGGAGGATTGGCGCCCTGCATCTTGTTTTTTGAGAGCACCACGTGCCTGAAAAGGTTGGGAAATGGCTTGGTACAGCCAAAGTTCTGACCACAAAGCCAGACTTTCCCAGTAGCATTGAATAGAGAAGATGGAAGCCCTGGAAATTATTAGTGGTGCTTTCCTGTTACAATTTCCATGGGTTAACAGGAAGATCACTCTGTCTTCATGGTTTCAGCATGAAGGGAGGAGAAAAGCAGGTGAAATCCTGTGTTGAATGAAGTGCTGCTCATCAGTAGGGCATTAGCCCTGATAAGAGGAAAGTGTTTGGTGAGGTGTGTGACTGCCCATCACTCCTGTCTGACTACAAGACAATAACACAGATGAACCTATATTCCTCATCTTCTGCTTCTGATAGCGCTCTTCTCTCCTTTCCACTCTTTAGTTTTCCCCCTCTTTGATACTCTTCTCAAACTTTAATTCTCTCAGCATTTTCCTCCCTGCACTGCCAGCACTCTCTCCTAATTTCTCCTTTCATGACATTTCCCTCTTATCTTCTTTCGAGCCCAAATTACTTTTGTTTTGTACCACCCGGTTTTCTTTCACCAGCTCTGTTCTTCCTCTTCCCAACCCAAACTCTCTTTTCCCAGGAGCTCTGGCTTATCCCAACTCTTTGAATTCAATTAATTGATCTTCATCAGCCAGATTGCCATTGGCAAAAAAACCAGCACGCTGACTGTCTTTGTGCTTTAACTTCTGTTTTACCCTCATTTAATTTGTGCCCTTTGCAGCTTATTGAGCCCTAATTACCTCTGCTGCCACCTCACTGTATTCAATTACAGCCTTCATCTCATTGTCCTGACATCTCTGTCCTCATCAAATCTCACCTTTCTGACATTGCCCATTATTTTTGTACAAAGTCAGTACCCTCCATGGGGAGCTCAGTTCTTCCCATCTCACTTCATTTTCTTGACTGCTTCCAAGCACTTTTGCTGCATTTCCCTGTGTTCACTTCTCCAAGCTATTATGGGATTCACCAGAGCACAGACAGACCAGGCACTCAGGCAGTGGTTTCAACCAGAGCATCTTGACCTGGCTTGAAGAAAATTGAGCTATACACCAGCATCTCATAGTAAGTGTAAAAAGAAATCTCCCACACCCACTGCACAAGCCCTCAGATGCCCATACAGGACAATTTAATACATTTTTGCTAACACTTTTCTGGTGAAAACAATCCCTCTGGTGCCTGGGTACCTCCTCTTCTGCTCCTTTCATTCCTGTTCCTATTATCTCTTCTCCCACCATCCCATCCCACTGCAGTCAGGTCATGATCTTCAGATATGCCTCTTTCAAACAGCCTAAATTTCCCATATCCTTCACTCCCTGACCTACTTTTCCTTCTGACAACTCTGACCATAGTGTGGTGCTGACCACAGCAGTCATCTTCACTCTTCCTCCACTCTCTCCTCATTCTGCTTTGTTTCTTTATGCATGATTTTTTAAACTTCTTTGGAAAGGCTGATGCTTTTCTTGTAGCTAACATCCTTTCCCTTTGCCCTATTCTAATTTTTACCTTTATTTTCATATTTGCTCTCTCCCATGATGGTGTTTTTTGAATGATCTATGGGCTGTTGTTTGGAAGTGGGGATGGTTCACCACTTGAAAAACTCTGAGCCAAAACACAGAAATGCCCCTGAAAGTTCATTTCTCACTGAGTTGCTCCTTCAAAGTGCTTGAGTTTAACATTTCCAGCCTATTTTGCCTCTAGCCATGAAGCCTCTTTGTGGGGCTAATTTGGGCTCTGGGTGATGTCTGTGATTCTGTCCTTGTCCACCAGCGGGTTCTGGTGAGTGCTTGTATCCCTGTGGGTCACCTGCATCAAACTTCTTCTACTGATGGCAATATACCATGGTCCATGATGCCTCTGACATCTCCTAATTTCATTCACCTCACTAGTGCTTCTTTAAAAAAAGAAATTCTGGCGACTGCTGCCATAGTGCCCATGTCAGGGGTGTCATGAAAGAAGGTTCTGGGCATGAGGACTTGCTGCAGGAGCTGTAATCTATTAAAAAAATTGCCCATTTGTGTGATTTCTTTCTGGTTTTGTAATCCATCTCATAGGTGAGGAGGATCTGGGCAATTGCCCTTTCTAGGCTGCATGAGTCCCAGACTCATCAGGCAGGGTTCTGATTCCTCCCAATGTTCTGGTTCCCATTTCAGCTCTTTTCTCAGTTGGATGTTTGACCCCATCATTGATCCCAGAAGCTGCACTGCTGTGGCTTGGCTGAAGTTTTTGCTGTTTCTCACAGTGCTGGTGCTGAGATGTGGCCTTGAGGAAATTTGCAGACCACAGGCATTGAGTTGTACATTAAATAAATACACCTGCCCCAATCCTTTGCTGTTCACAGGGGGGCCCCTGCCCTGCAGCTGAGCCCCACTCAGGGAAGGTCTCCAAAAATGACCTTGATCTTTCCTCTCCCACAGTGAGATCTCTTGCTGTGGCTTGGGAGGGCAGCTCCTGAAATGATATGCAAATTCCCCAGTCATTAGTGCAGCCTCAGATGAATATTTCCCTGTGAGGGAACAGGCTGGGAGACTTTCCCTGAGTTATTTTCTCACTGGGGCTTGCTCCAGAGGCAATGAGCAGAGTTACTGCTCACTCTCTCACTCACAAAGGAGTGAAGCATGGCATGCCAGGTTCCTCCTCTGACCTTATGTTAGAAGAGAAAGTGCTTTTTTGTACTTTTTCCTTTAGACCTGACTGTACCCCTTTGTCTTCTTCCTATTCTTCCTGAGCATTAAACTCCCTTCACAATCCCCTTGCTAACCACAAAATTCCTTTTTTCCTTCCTCCCTGTTTCACTCTGCTGTGTTACTAGAGAAATACATGAGAATAAAACAAAAGAAAGTGTAAATTTCGGAAACACAAAGCTGTTTTGATTATCTGGTTGCTTTTGTGCCATCCTTGAAAATTCTGTTTCTGTGTAAGAAATTCTTTTAAATCAGAGAACTTTCTGCCTTCACTGGTCATTGGGATGTTTTGTGGTACACACAGGTACAATAATATGACAGCAGAGCTTCAGGTATGCTGAATGATTCCCATTTATCCCAAAGCTTTGCATGAAAGCAAATTATTATAAAATCATTGAACAAGTCTCTTTATAAGGCTCCCAGAGCAGGCAGTCTGAACCCAATCCCTTCCCAGAGTACAATGAAATGAGATCTTCAGCCCTATTGCAACATTTATCCCAAGGCATCAGATGGAACAACAGAGCTTAACACTGCAAGGAATTACAGGAATGCAGTATCATTTTTTATCATGTCCAGCTTACATCTCAGCCTTCCTTTCATTTACTTACCTTTAAATTCAGTGTATTTACTCTTCAAACCGTGGCTATTTCTGCCTGGTAAAAAATGGATAGTGTGTGTGCCTACAGCTTTTTGTAAATGTGTACAGAAGCACATTATGGGGTCAGATTTCCAGGAGACACAAACCAACACTATTTCTTTAATGTCTTTGTAATATCAGCCAACTTTCACTGCCTAGAACTATTTACAGCTGTTTTCCCCTTTACACAATGCATGGGTTTCAAGGTCACAGTTACCAATAAAACAGAAGAATTGGGTCAGACTGGAGTGTCTGCACCTACTGTAAGATTAATGAACTACTTAAAATTGGTGGTGGTGCTACAGGCCCTGGTTGACACATAAATTGGTGAGTGTTAAGTGTGTGGGCTTGGGAACTTGGTGTCTGGAAGGAGGATTTCAGAGTTTTAGTGCCTTATGTGTGCGCTGGAAGTGAAGCAGAACGATGTGATGACGACAGGGCCGGGTGGGTTACCCAAAGTGTTGTGTGATTTGGGGCTCATCCTTCACCTGGGCTCACTCCCTCTGCTCACTGGGGTGAAATAAAGGTGCTGCTCCTCTCCTCTGTACTGAGAACCTTAGAGCAGAGCAGCTTTTATTCTCTAATATAAAGCCCTTGTCGAGAAAGACAGGTTGTATCTGTAGGGATGCATTGCCTGTGGAGCTGAGCACTGGAGCTCCTCTGATTTGATGATGGACCATAAACACTCCCATCATTTTTGGGGTTCCCAGGGCAAACAGGTAGAGGCAAATCTCCACGACTTCCAGGAATACTAGGGTCTTTGTGAAATCTGCTCCTTGCCTAGCCTGACTAAGGGAGGCTCTGCCTTGCTGTCATGAGAGACACTTCTGTGTGAAAGTGCCTTTTCCCTTCACAGTCCTGTCAGTTTTCTTTCACTTCTATCTGAGTGGTAATTTGGGAAATCAAGCTTAAAGTTTCCAATTCCTCTGTTGAGAGATCTCTTTCAGAGTCCAGTCCAGGTCACTTCTTTAGTGGTGCTTCACTCTTTGCACCCTGAGCAGTAGGTTTCCTATTTCATAAATTTAAAGTTGTCTCATAATGAGACCTTCTGTCCTGATGTGGTGGTGGAGCTACAACAGTGAACACAGCAGCAAACTCCAGCCTATCTCCTCTCATTTAGGGTCCTTGCCACCCTTTGGAGCAGGTGGAGGGGTGTTCTTTATTTTTTTAGACATCTTCTGCATTTTAGGCATCTGTCATGCCTTTGGAGAGTTGCTGCATTTCTTGTCCTGTTTCCTTTCAGGGTGGATGCATGGGAGGGGAGTGCAGGTGTGCTGAGCATGGGGTTTTACTGCTGGGATTGAGCTGGGAGCAGGAGCTGCTTATTTCTCTGGAGCTCAGGCTGGAGTGGAGACAAGAATGGGAAAGTGGAGATGCTAAGGATAAAATGGTAAGGAAGGGAAGTGGTTGTTAATCAAGGAATGTGGTTCTCCATGTAGAGCTTGTCATGAAGAGCATTGCACAGGGAAAGAGACTGTAGGAAATGTTAGAAAAATAGCTTTATTTTTGAATAGAAGACTTAAGGAGGATATGAAAGCCACTGATGAGCGAGAAGAAAACACTTTAGTCCATTTTTTTGTTATTTGTATTAATTATCTGTGCCTGACTATGTCTTGGGACCAGGCAGGGATTCTGCCTCACTTTTGTGCTTGGAGGGCTGCAAGGACCTGAGAGCCAAGACCTCATTACTCAAGATTCCCTGTGGCTGAAGGACAGCTTCATCCCAGCAGGCAAGACCTGGGACATTTCTGAGTATCTCATGTTCTGTGTCCAGCTGAGAGGAGTTTGGATGGCACCACCATACACAGGTGACTTCCAGGTGCCTACTCTGGTCTCCCTCCCTGGCTTCTCTTTGCAGGTGGCTCAGAATAAAGGGGTTAGTGAGTCACTTTAGAGCTTGTTCATGCTTTTTCAGTGCTGTTACCAATAATGATTGTACAAATTTAAAGGCTAAAATGCAATGGAAGAAGCTCTTCCTGGGAGCTTTGTTCCAGGATCAGAGGTAATTTCTCTGAGGCTGATAATGTTGAAAATTAATAATTCCCCATTTGAATTAATTAATGTATTTCGATTGTCTTAGTATTAGGAATGTAATGAAGCAAAAGTGGATGTGGGGGAGGTGAACCTAATTAAAATGTAATTGTTTCATTCAATTCACAATCTTGCATTAGTGAATCTGTGAAAAAAAAAGATTTTATAATTAAAAAGAAAAGTAGATTTGATGATTTCCACCACTGCATTTGGAGTCCATCTATACTACAACAAAAAGAAATTCAAGATGTTTGTGCCTGGAAAGAGCATCTGATATGTATCCCTCATTTCTGACTTGCTAAGAGTTTATTAATCATTTACATGAGAATAGAAAAAGCCATTCAAAAAAAGAAAATATGTAATGATCCTTTACTGCCACTTCTAATACTGGAAATATGTAATGTATCATAGTGAGGACCCTCCTCCAGCATGGTAAGGTTTATAAGCTTGATGAAATGACTACCTACTAACTAAATTCCATCTGTTCCAAATACTCCAGGAAGCACTGTGCTGCACTAGATTTTGGCCAACTGTTATATGAGGTTCAGCCCCATATTAGCATTTTAATTGCTGGCTGATTGCTTTTATGTTGCAAAACTCAGCTCGCAACAGTGTGTAAGTTGCAATTAGTTTTTACTGTGTGATTCATTAGTTCCTATAAAGCATGTCGTGCTGCAACATTTGGGAGGTAATTTGCTAGAAACATTAGCCCTGGCATTCAGGGGTGGGGAGTGGTGCTGGAAATGTGGCAGTCCTGCCTTTCCCAAACAGAGCCCACGTTTGCTGGCAGGATGTCTCCTCTCAAACGAGGTTGAGCTGACAGCTGCAGATGAAATTGTCTCACAGTGGCAGCTTTTCCATGTAAACAGCATCTTGGTCCTGCAGCCTGCTCCGTGTGGGTTTACCCCTGCCTGGGATCTGGATGGAGAATTGGTAGAATGGGCACAGGAGGGGGAGTTCCCTTTCTGGGAGTTTGGCTGCTGAGCTCAGCCTGGTTGGTGAAGTTCCTCTGGGGCAGTTTCTGATCTCTTCTTCATACCTCAAGAATCTCACGCTTCTTTTGGAGATGGTGTCATGTTCACATTGCTTGTGATAGGGAGGATTTGTGTGTCCAAGTTACATTAATCAGTTTTGCCTTGGGAAAGGGGGGGAAAAAAAGAAGCACCATCTTTAAAAACTGTGCTACCTCTATCATCCTATATTCCTTAGGCAAAAAAGCAGATATTTTGACTGGGTTTAAAACCAGCCAAGACTTCTTAGCCCCATTTTGTTAAGGACAAGAGTTCATTTTGCCTTCTTCCATTTCTCTTTTGGAAATTGTTGTCTCTGGCAGAAAAAAAATCAACAAATAGTGCATGAGGACATGATCAGTGAATTTTCTACTGGTACACTCATGGTGTGACAGCTTTTTTGAGTATTCATGTCAGTCATGTTATTTTGTCTCCCCTGACTGGATGAAACTACCCTGTAAAGGTTATTCTGCATGTGGCTGCTGGCAGTCCAAATTCTAAATCCTGGCTGTGAATGGCCTGTCTGGGATGCACCACACCTCACATTTCAGCACTCACTGCTAGAACCTCTCTGAAGGTGTAAAACTCAAAATGTAGCCTATGATTTTAAGGAGGAATTTAAATTTTTCTTGACTGATGAATAAAAAATGGATGCAGAAAACAATAGCTAAAACATCTCCCCTCTGAGCAATTTCCCATAGGATGTTCTAGGTTTCCCTTCTTCTGTTTTCACAAACTCTCTGAAGATTTAAACTCAAACTTCTGTGCATCTTTGCACAAAACTTTTTAAAAACTGTGTTAGGCAAAAAAGCAGGTATTTTGACTGGGTTTAAAACCAGCCAAGAAGTTTTGCATTGGGAAGCATTTGCCAAGTAAAGAAAAACACTGCCGTTTCCTGCAGAGATACATTTAAGTCAAATTAAACCGGCACATTTGTAATTATACAACAAATTAGGTAAAATATAAAGTTTCAATACTTCAGCTCAGACTGTAACAACTCATTCAATTTTCTAGCATATGCTTTACACCTGTAGGAGTCAAAAGCACCTGCAGCTGTTTAGTCTTCCCTGTTGGTTTGGTATAAGTGGCAGCTGCTTCCCAGCCTTGATTTTCATCTCTCAGTTTAAGCATCTTGCTGCTCACACCAAATTGTAATGCAAAGTGTGGTCTGTGCTGGGAGACTTGAGATGTGTGCTCTAGTTGTCTGTTGAAAACTCTGATTATGGAATAAGGGTTTATTAATTTCTTTCAGCTCAAGCTCTACAGTGTGTTCTGTGTTGTGCTAGTACAGACTGAGTGCTGAGAGCGTGAGTGAGAGGTCAGCTGCCAGGTAAAGGTGTGTGACTCCAAAGATTTTATATTAGGTGTGAGTCAGAAGGGCAGGGTTTATGCTTCTTTTTGTGTTTCTGCTGCCTGGAAAGTGAAAGCCATGGGAGCTGTACTGACAGCAGCAGAGGTAATGTCAAAGTGGGAAAGATGGAAATCTTCTGCTGCCTTTTCCTGTTTATATAGTTTCTAGTGCGTGGAGCCCAACCAGCCAAAATCTTCCCTAAAGGTTTAGCTGGTAGTCACTGTTGGGCTGCTGTGCCAGCACTGGCTGTGAATAATTTGTTTGAATTTCTGTGGAGTGGGAGCAGGTGGAATTTCCCAAACAGGAGTTTTCCTTGCTCAGGTTTGAGGACTAAATCCCACTGACAGGCAAAAAGCTGCTCTGACTGCAGTGAAATATGAGTGACTTTCCTGTGTGTATTTGAAGTCTTGCTCCAAATATAAGAGTCCAGGAAGAAATCAGTCCATGGGAAATCAGGAGCACCATTTGCTCATCCACTGCTGGCCCACACAGGTGGGCAGTGCAGGGCAGGCAGTGGGGAAGGGAAAGAGATGGGCTGAGATTTGAGTGGTGCAAATGCTTATTTGGGGTCTCACATGCAGGAAAGTGAGCACTGAGTTTGTTGAACTTTACTGAGCCTGTCTAGTTACCCTGGATTTAGTCCTGTAGTGCTCCCCAGACTCTCCTGGGGATGGAGACTATTCAGTAGCCAGCAGAGCTGATCTCCAGGAGTGTGGCTAAGACTTGGGCATCATGAATATATAACTCCTCTGTGCAGTGGAAATATTTTTCTTCAGCCAACTTAAACTGGCTAAAATGATAAGCTGAGCTGGAAAAAAAGTCTAAAAGTCTGTGTTACACTTGAGTAGCACTCTCTGTATGGTGTATGTGTACAACTTTAAGTAAGTGAGAATTGCATGGGGCATTGTAGTGATCAAAATTTACTGCAGGGGCAAATCCTTAAACCACAGTCAATAATACATCTGTTGGACAACATGGCTGGAAAGAGTTTTTTCCACAGTAATTTTTTTTCTGTATAAGCCTTAAAGGAAAATGGTGACTTTTATAAATTCATAGTCAAGAAATAAGCAAGTAAATTAAGACTTTTCTATAAATGCAAAATTATTGATTTATTTTTTTTTCCCACCTTCCCCAAACATTTCTTTGGTGATGAAGGGCAGGATGGGAGGGTTGTCAAATTTTTTTTCATCCCATCACTTTCAGTGTGTGGCATTTCATTTCAGAGGTCTCCTCCTTCTCTGTCTGCTGTTAGAGGTGACCTCAGAGACTCCCTTTGCCCCTGCAAAAAAAAAAAAAAAAAAGAGGAAGACTTTTGGAGATAAGGCATTTGCTTTGTGCCACCAATGAGTAAAAAGAGAAATAAAAGCTGAGGACAATATAGGTCTTGGTAAAAACTTAAAAAAATATGTCAGCCTAGTGCTGCTCAGATTTTTGAGCTTTCTTCTTTATTCATTTTTCTTTTACAAGCACAAGCTGGAGGTGGGAGAAGTTTGAATGAAGCTGGCAGAGGCATTTTGTGTGAGACTGTTCTGCTTTTAACATACCCCACGTACCACTGGCAGCATTAGCCAGCACTGCTGCTTCTGTGAGACTTTTGATGGTGACATTGTGGTTTGCTGAAAAGGCTCTGAAATCCTGTGCAGAGACAGATTTCCTATTTCACTGTGTTTTACAGATTGTCTTTTGCACATGTGTTTTACTCTGGTGGACAAATGAAAAACTTCTTTGTGACTCAATATTTAAATCACATGGCATTGTGAGGGGTGAGGGCAAGAGTTCCTAGTTCAGCTTTTCAAAAGGAAAGTGGGTGCAAAATGCACATGGGAGAAGAAGATTTGATCCTTGTTTGGGTGGCTGTGGGCTGGAGGAGATGAGATGAAGGCAAGCCTGGAGTCAGGCTGGTGTGGGTGCAAGTGAGTGCTTGGTGTCTGCTCCCCTCTGCAGGGCCATGCCTGCTGCAAGGAGTGGAGATGTCTTCACTATTGCAGCATCATGGAAAAATTCAGTGTAACAACCAGCCTGATGTTCACAGGGACCAGCAGGAATCTCCTGCTCTCCCAGAGGAAAAGGGAGTGAAGGAAATTGAGGAGAGGATTCTCCTTAGAGGAGAATTTTTCTGCAGGAGTGACAGATCAGAGGTGGCACAAAGCAAATGTGTAAGAAGCCCCCCATGTGCATCTGGCTTTGGAGTGAGACCAGCCCTTTTCTTTGAGATGCCACACAAGTGCCTAGTGATGGCAAAAGCTGATGGTAATAAAAATAAAAATATGGCAGTCACTTTCAACCTATCAATCTAGCTGACATCAATGCTACAGCAGATCAATCAATGGCTGATTTATTTATCCCTGTATTTCCCTGGCACACCCAGCCCCTGTTTCTGGAAAAGGAAAACGTTTGTGTGTTTGCATCTTGTAGGAGCTGATTTGTCAGTGGAGCTGCTCAGGATGTTGGTTAAGTGAAAAATAATTTTGTGTGTTTTAGTAAATGCAATTCATCAGAAGCTGTGCAGATTAACTGGGTACAGCTACACTGAACACAATGGCATCTGCAGATAAAAAATGATAAATTACGATATTACTCCTGCTCTATGATTCATTGGGAAGAACTCAGAAGCCAAGCATTTTCTTCAAAGAAATTATTCAATGAAGACTGAACAGTGACTATAAAACAACAAAACATCTCCTTTGCAATGGTTTTAAATATTGTTGTACATAAAAATCTAATTTATATGGTATTAAAGGCTTTTCTTTGGACTACAAATCATCTTTGAAAAATGCATCTTGTAAACGGATCATCAGATGCATCTCAAATACTTTTATGATTATTAGTAAATGGAATTAGAGCACCTCGTAGTAGTTTTATTACATTTTGCACAGCTGTAATGGATTACAGAGAGGCTCTCACTGCTGGAGCTCAGGCTGCATAGCAACTTCTAAGTCAATGCACGTTTTTCACAGGTTCTTTGTTTTTCGGGTAGATACACCACTTTGTTCTGAAATGATCCATGCCTGATGGCAGCTGAAAGTGGGAGCAGTGAAATGGAGCTGCCTCAGCTTGTTAAGAAAGCCCATGATGTGTGTAAATGAGTGGCCTTTACCACCTGGTTCTTTTAGTGCTGTGGCTGGCGGGTGGCAGGAGATCTGCTGCACCCCGAGGAGGTGTGACAGAGAGAGGGGCTCACCTTGGGCCATGTTGGTGTTAATTGTGGGGTGTTCAGGGTGCTCCAAGCTCCCATGACTCACAGTGGTGCCAAGGGAGCCGCTCCAGCCCCGTGTCATTCTGGGATGGCATTTGGGGGCCATCTGTGATGGCACACGGTGCCCAAAGCAGTGCTTGGCCCTGGCATTTATGGGGCTGGATGGAGCCCCCATCTCTGCAGCTGAGCTTGTCAGTGTAGCTTGGCTGGAGAGAAATGAGTGTGTTTAGGGCAAGAATTATTTCAGCTTGGGTGCCTAGCTTGTGTCTAGTTAGGTGCAGCATCAATATCTTCATTAGTACAGAGAGGTAGCTTGGGTGGACACTCGAATTCAGTCAGATGAAACTCATGTTTAAACTAAACTACTTGTGTGGGTTTTCCAACAAAAACAACAGAGAAACAGAGCATGATTCATCCTACCCTTATTGGAAACCTCCACATGGGATGGATTTATAGCATCAGTAAAGCTGGAAAAGACCCCTGCTAACCCAGCACCACCACATTCACCACTAAACCATCCCCAGGTGCCACATCCATGTGTTTTATGAACACTTCCAGTGATGATGATTCCAGCACGCCCCTGGGCAGCCTGGTGCAATGCTTGGCAGCCCTTAAAGTGAAGACATTTTTCCTAATATCCAATCCAAACCTCCTCTGGTGCAGCTTGAGGCCATTTCCCCTCGTCCCTGGCATCTACACGAGCTCTCCGCTGGCTGCAGACAAATCCTGGGTGAGTTGTTTAAGCAGCACAGCTTACCTGGGGCCAGCTCAGGTCAAGCAGGATAAATCTGAGCTTTACAGGCCTGTAAGAAGATTTCTGCTGCCTAAAGTCTGCAAGTTTTATCCTACTGCATACCATGTAGTAAAGAAAACTAATTCCTCCAGAATTTGTGGATTTTTTGCCCTTAACCTGCCCTAGTTACAGCTCCATGCCAAAGTCTATCTAGAAACTAGTCCTGGTTTCTGATTTATAGAGATACTTTGAAAATAGAGTGGATACATTATCCAAATAATAAAGTATCTCATCCCAGCAGTGCCTGGCCCAATAGCACTGGTAAAGTTCTTATTGCTCCCATGTTTTTCCTTGCTCACAAAAGGCCTCGTGTGCTTGCAAGATGAGTGTTGAAGTAAAGCACCAGCACATAAGTGCTTTGCTGAACAGGGATTGATTAAAATACATACTTTGGGGCCTTACTTAATTATGTGTTGGGGACTGCATAATTGGCACCGTGCTGAAGACATTTAATGGCTTTCTTCTGATAAATCTGTACATGCACAGCAGTCCTGAACTGTAATTTGGCATGATAATGCCAGCTTCATCAAGGCCTGTGGAAAAAAGCAGAGAGATGTTTGGCTCTCTGCATCCTTGGGAGAGGACTGAATTAGTGATTGCAGCCTCTGATTTGATAAAAAGCAGCCTCAGTGTATTTTTCCAGTGAAATAGCTTCTTACTTGAGCAGAATGAAGGAGGCCCTGCACAGCTGGCAGAGTCTGAGCTTCCTGAGGTAGTAAGGTAAACTTTCAGCCCTAGTCAGAGTCAGGCTGACAAACAGTGGCACAAGATAAATTCACTACAGGACTTGAAGAGATTAAAATGCCCTTGGTAAGTTTTAAATAGTAGGTCAGTATCTGATGGGGGACACTAAAGCTTGGTGTAGTAAAAGTTTAAGCCCTCTGCTCTGTATTTTCAGGGTTAATAGAACACTACCACACTACCAGAATCTTCACAAAATGTGCATATTTAGGAAGTGTCTTTCCTTGAGAATGGGTTGTGACTGTTTGCTTCTTTTTGTTGCAATACAGAGAGAAAAAGACAAACTCTTGTGCTTTCCCTGTGCTCAGTGCACACCAGCAGAAAGGGGCAGGAGAGACCTTCAAGGAAGGTGCAAGCTGTGATCTAAAAGCTGCACAGGTCACTCCCCAAATCCAGTCCTGGCTGTGGCTGCTGGCTTGTCCCTCCCAGCCAGGGACAGGGCTCACAACTTCTCTTCCCTGCTGCTGCCTTTCTTCTCAGCCATCCTGCAGGGCAGCTCCCCCGTGGCTGTGCTGAAAAAAGCTTCTCAGATGTGTTGTGTTGGGAAGAAATGTGTTTTTCTTTGCAACCCAGAAGGCATTGAATTTTATGTTTGAGTTTTCCCATGTGTTTCTGGAGCTCAGCCTGTGCTGTGCTGTGTAGGGCAGGGAAATAAGCCTGTGGAATATTGATACCCCTGTGTCCAGGGCATCCAAGGTGGGTGCAGGGTCCTCTCTACCTCAAAGAGTCTCCAAGAAGGAGACAGGTGAAGCAAAAAGTCATGAGATGTTTAAATTTGTTAAGAAAATTGGCAATTTGGCAAGCAAATCCATCCATTTTGAACACACATCATAAAAGCATGAAACATTTGCTCTGAAGGGTGAGTTTCTACCAGCCAGAGCTTCACAGCTCATGGGAAGGAGGGGGTCTGCTTGCCCTGAGGCCCAGCTGTGGATATTTGTCATGGGGTTCATCTCACCAGCCCACATCCAAAGCCTTGTTAAGAATGATTTTTCCACTGGGGAGAGCTGATATCTTCAGCAGAGATTCCTTTTCTGTTCATTTACCAGAAATGTTAAAAAAAGCCAAGTTCTGCCCCCCCTAAAAATTATAGAAGTATGCAGTAGAGGTTTTTACTACAGGCATTTTATTATTCTGCAGCAGTCTTCCTACAAATTGGTCTCTTTTCTCACTCAAGGTTATAGTGAAAATATTTGACTTATTTTCAATAAATCTGAAGGCCATTAAGTAGTGAGGTGTTTGGTTTATTTTTCTGGTGGTTTTTCCAGTGCTGTTCTTGTATTGTGTTTGTACATTGGTGGGACCAATGCATTAGAAGAGGTTAAATAGCTTTTGTTTATAAACATGCTGCTGACATAAGTATTTTGATATCATTAAGTGGCTGCTCCTCTTCATGAGAGTGCTAAATATCATGCAAAACTGAAGAAAATGTTACATCAGGGAATTCTAGGGAACAGTAAGAATAATAGTCTTTAAAAGAGGAGAACTGTAATTTATATTTTACCTGATTTGTTTCCCATGAAATTATCTGGTTTTACAGTCTAAAAAGAGTGATCTTATCCAAAGGGGAGGCATATTTTACTAAATTTTGTCTTACCTTAAATCAGGCCTTACTGTTCTTTGAGCAAGGTGGAACAGATGTTAGAACAGCCTAAAAGAAAAAATCTCTGACAGTCCCCTGAAGTTAAGCAAATAGGAAGCAATTGTTTAATGGAATGTAAGAAATGGGAAATAATTTTCAAGGGTGGCTGCTTTAGGGGTAAATCCCCATAACAAGAAACAAAAAGGACTCAGGAACAATTTCAGGAGGTTTGGGAAGGGTGAAAGATACAATCCAAAGAGCTGTAGTTGTTCTGTGACTCCTTCACAGCCAAGAGAAGCTGAGCAGTACAGACTCAATCACCATCACAGAGTATCTACAAGAAAGACAGATTGTGTTTGTAAGGTCCTTCCATGGGGAGGAATGGGATTTTGGGCTAATGGCTCAGCTCCAGCATGTTCCATCTGTTGGTAGATGGGAAGTGTTTGGGCTCCTGAGAGAGTTCTTGGGCTCTTGAGACAACAGGAGTTGCATGAAGGTGTGTAGCCAGGGCACAGGGATGTCGCCATGTCCTCTTCATCCCACAGAATTTCCCATGTCCCAGAATTCCCCATTATTGCATCTCTTGTCAGGAGCACACAGGATGAATGGCAGGCACCTAAATTTAATGCAGGGTGTACTGCAAACAAAGTATGAGGCATATAAATTTGTTGGGAGCTAAGGAGCTAACAGAGAATCACACAACTTCTGGGAATAGACAGAGATGAGGATTAAAGAGTTGTGAAATATTAACTTACTGCCATGAGATGAGAGAGGCAGGGTGCAATTGATCCTCTCCACTGCTCTGTGTGACTTACCTCAGATTACAGAATCTGCCATAAAAATTAAATTGCACTGCTAAGAGCATTCCAAGGACAAAGAAAAAGCATTGAAGGATGCTCCCACCCCTGCAGATGCTGGTGCTCCACATATTGACTCAGCAGTTCAGATTTGCACCTGCTGCAGGGGGTGACAGTCCCATTGTTCCTCTGGTCCCTGCATCTCCCTTGCAGAGTGTCCCTTCTGACACTTTCCTGTGAGTGGAAATGAGCACAGCTGCATCAGTCTGATGCACGCAGCTGTAGCCAGCCCACGTGGGATATTCACAGCTCTCACACAACCCTCTGGCTCTGTGTCCCCAGTTGTCCCCCACTGAAATTGTCCCTCTCCAAGTACCTGGATGATGCTTCCCTCTTGCCAGCCAGATGGGATATTTTTGCCCAGTTTGGCCATGAGAAGGGATCAGGTGCTGTTGAACAGATTCACCCCCTGCCTTAGCTGCAGGCATTTAGTGTACAAGAGAGCAACAACCCAGACCTGTCTCTTCCCTGCATCCCAGCTACCTGCTGTGCTTGTCAGAAGGTGAGCTGAATCCCTGAGAATGACACATGACCCTTTGATTGCCAGCTGAATTTCCAGCTGTCAGTACATCCTGCTGGAGCTGAACTGCTGCTCCCAGCCTGGCACTGGAATGCCCAGACAGGTGGTGCAACCCTGCTCTCACTCACAGGACATGAGTTTGAGCTTGCATGACTTTGATTTTCCCCTGCCTCCTGTGCCATTCCTTCTCCTTCATGCTGCTGTTACCAAAAAAGCAGAGTCAGGGATTGCTCTTGCAGCAGATTTCAGGCTGAAAACAGCCCATTGACAAATGGTGCTAAGACTCACAGAGCTGTCTGTGCTCTGCTTTGCTCAGCTGTGCTATCAGTTGTTTGTGAATTTGTTATTATCAGGCTGCTACAGAGACCTTAGCACGGAGGGCAATGTAAATTAAAGACAAAGAGGTGTACCCAATAATTCATTGCCTTTTTCACTTCTAATTCAGCACTGAGAGAACATCACTACCCGATACAACATTTGGATCCTGGCCAAACACTAAATTTAGGTATTTGTTGTTCCCTGTTTACCATTTGCATGAGGAGGTAAATATTGCTCATTGAGTCACTGTTATTACCTTAGAAATAGCTCAGCTGCCCTAAAAGCTTACCCCTTAATTGAAATGGGTTAAAGGTGTGTCAAGTACAGAAAGCAAAGCAGCTACCAGAGGGGCTGCCATGCCCTTTCCTTGCATACAACTTGATTAATTCTTATTGTTTAATGCCCGGAAGAAAGTGTTGCAGATCACTTCTAGGTAAATATCCTAGGGCATGACTTAATTTTTAATACTGGAGGCTATGACACTGCATTTATTATCACTTTCTGAGCTATTGCAATTTGTTTTTCCTGACAGGCACAGATCCCAGGGTAGTTTATCTCACAGGGACGTTGATAATGGGGAAGCGCCTTCCTCAGAATAGGAGCTCTCTGTGGGAAGATGAACAAAAGTTTCTCCTTAGCACTCTTCCCTTCCCTCACTGGCTCTGATAAGCCAAAAGCAGGGGTGGATCACAGCTTGTGCACGAGATTGTCTGCAAGGTTCCAGGGAATTGTGGGGCCAATGGGAGCCTGTAGCTATGAGTATACCACGGCCAGTGCCTGGGGGTTTGACAGGGGAGACAGGAATATTTGTCTCTGGTGCTTCATTCTGAATATCTTCATGCACTAATACAGATGTCCCCAGCTGATGCTTTATGCCTGACATTGCAGTATTTGAGTAATGAGTAAATCATGGATTGGCCCAAGAAGTCAGCACAGAAGTTGTGAGTGAGGTTCATAATGAGCAGCCACTGCCTGTCCTGCTGAATCTCTTTGGCTCCCTTCTACCTCATACTCCTGCATCCTTATGTGCCATTCCAGCTCCACTTCTCTTGTGGCGTGGGTTTATTTTTATTAAGTTTATTGTTAATGGTTTCTCCCTGTTGTACCCCAATGTTTCTCCCAAGCTGGTTTTGTCCCCTCAGTTGTATCTTCCCCGAGACTCCCCTATATTGAGATTCCCCTCCCTTTGTCCCAGTCCCTTCCATGAGGGTCATTGTAACCTGCCCTCCTCTCCTGTCCATCACTGAAACCTTCCTCTTCTTCCCAAACATTCCCTGTTACTTCCAGCTTGGGCCAATCCCTGAATGTTTCTCCCACTTGGAAATCCCCTGAATCAGGACACCCCATTGGTCCCCATGACCTTCCCTCTCCTCCCACTTGTCCCCATTGGTGCCAAGCCATTGATGTAACCCCCTGACTGCCCCCCTTGTGATCCCTGATTGGTTGTGTTTGTGTACCCCCTGATTTGGTCAGGTATAAAATCCCGTGCACAGCAGTGCTCAGGGCTCTTTGTCCTTGAACCCTTCCACGCCAATAAACCCTTTCTGTGTCGGAACCCCGTAACAAAGAGTCTCCTCCTCGTTCCTTTGCTCAATCCCTCGACGTAGCTGGTGTCGACGATGGTGGGGGGTAGAGAGACGGGGAGACTGAACAGACCCAAAATCTGAGTCGCGTCAGAATCTGGAATCTGATCAGAATTCGATTTTATTGGGAACTTACAAGGACTTATATACTGTTTTAGGAGACTAACAATGTTTACTGCAAAGATTAGGTAACAAGCAAATACACAAACTTATGCATATCACAACATTTCTTTGGCTGACAGTGCTTAATGAAATTTCCTTTTCCCAGAAAGCTGTCTGATAGGAGCTTCTTGCAATCTTGACTCAACCTCAGAGTGCCGTTTGCTTTTGCCAAGGCATTTTGTTTATCAATTCTTTTATGCTAATAAGGTCCAAGGTACTATCAGTCTTGTCCATCCCCACAAGCTGACATCCTTCACTGCAGAGCAGCAGCTCTGAAGGTTTGGCTGTGGGCAGACACAAGCCCCAGCTGTTCCCCACACCTGGCGTGGCACGGGAGTACACAGAGCTAGCCCGGGCTCTGGTGGGCTGTGTCACACTTCCATGCGGCACACCCACCCCTTGGAAAAAACTCGGAACCGCATCACAAGGGATGTGTTTTGGTTGTCTCCTTGGTTTTCCTTCAACTCTTTTGCCTGCCTTTGTGCCTCACACCAGCTGCCAGACATGCATTCCTCCAGTAAACAACATGTCACTTTACTAAGCACCCTTATTCACAAGATGTACCTCTTGAATTCCTGTTCAAAGCTTTGGGTTTGGGTTTTTTTTCCTCTCTACCCCTCCAGTTATTCCTTGCCATAAGGATTATCTTTGCTCTGTGTTTTTGCAGAGCCACAGACAAGGAAGGTTGGTTTGACAGCGGCTCTGGGTACTTCTGCATGTGGGTGAGCCACAAGTGGTCCCTCCTGGTGATGCCTCAGGTTTTAGCTTTTATATTTTTCAGATGCTGTACTGATTTAGTGTGTACTTCTGAGCTTCATATTAAGAGATAGTGAGCTCTCTTCACAGAGTAGGTGAACAAAGCAATTCCTTCTCTAGCTGGGGACCAAGGACAAATGATCCAAATCTCAGGCCCAAGAGCGTAAACAAGGGCAGAATGAAGAGAGAAAAACAAGAAGAATGGGACTTCCTAAGCTAAAGCTGTAACTGGACAATTGGCTCAAATATGCAAATGGACCAAAACTTATAAATGTGTGCGACCTCGTGCCCGGTGTCCATTTTGTGACCATTTTGGTTCATCTTGGGTGCAGCCCTGGCTGGGCTCTTGTGCTGCCCAAGGTGTAATCATTGAGGCCTTCTAATAAATCCCTACTTTATTCTTTAACTTTGTCTAGTCTCTGTTCCAGGTCAGCCTTCACAAGGCATCACTGGAGCCAGAGGAGCTGTCGAAGCCATGAGCTGGTGTAAATGCACAGCTGAGGCTGTGGCTGTATCCCTGCCATTTCTTTTCCTTGCTGCTAACGTGCAGGAACTCTGCTAGGAAGATTATACATCTTCCATATGGGGGTCAGTTTTTCAGTAATTTCTACTTCTCAGAGCTGTTCAGAAGCTGCAAAGTGAATTTTGTTTGCAGACCACTTGAGCCTCTTGCTTGTTTTTCTGGCAGGTGCAGGGAAGACACGGGCCACTTGTTTGCTTCCTCGTTTCCATGCGAGAGCACGGTGACATCTGCTCTGCTTGACATTGTCTGTGCTGTGTGCAGGATGCTGAAACATGGATTTTATGACTGCTGCCTCTCTGGGAACTCCAAGAAAATTAGATATTTGTCTCATGAGGTTCATCTGGTGGGGAAAAGCATTTAAATAACTGCACGAGGCTGCAGTGATGCTGTTCTTACCCTTTAAAATGAGAAAACAGGTTGTTTTGCTTTTGTGCCTGGATTTTGTCTTGTACCCAGGCTGATGCTTAGCACTGACAAAAAGAGGAAAGGTTGATTTCCACAGAGCTCTAGGCATTTATTCCAGTGCCTATGTACCAGTCTGAACACTCAATAAAAGCACTAGATGGAGATACTTAAATTTATATGAGCACCAGGGAGCTTTGGCTGTGGCTCTTTCTGCACACACCTGTGCTGCTGCACACAAGCCTGGAAATGATTTGCCTGAATTTGACAGAATTGGCTGTGTTTGTGTGAGGAAAGACCCTTCAGAGGAGCTGATGCTGAGTACCCCCTTTAGCCTCGTACTATGATAGATTTTATTTCAAACCAAACTTAACCTGTTGCTCTGGAGTGAGTTTTTCTACTTTTTAAGTAGTCTGAAGGTCTTCAAAGGAGCAGCCCTTGGTTTGTTGCCTACACCCTGTTTGGGAGTGAGATTTGTACTGCTTTTGGTGAACACCTGGGGAAGAGCTTCTGTTGTAGTTTCCTCCAGAGGAGATTTATTTCACACATGCTAACACTGTGCTGCAGACCAAAATAATGGGGATTTACTTGAGAACCTCCTTGCTGATTTGAACCAGAGTACCCTAATGCAGACCCAACCAGCATGAGTCAGACATGACTGGGAGTTTTTCCACATGTGCCCTGTCCATACTAACTAGGATAAATCCACCAGCTCTCACCTTCCCTGTTTGGCTGCAAATGGGAACAAGTAAATTAAGAAAGCTGTGGCACTTAGGAATTGTACTGGAGGTGAGTTGTAAACACTTTCTTTGTGACTGGGCTGGGTGAACAAGCTGTGTTCTTGAGCTGAGTCCCCTTGAAGATGTAGGGGATGGGCAGCCAAGTCTGGGATCTGGCCCAAGTACCAGGACAGAAAAAACAGCCCCAAAATCTGCACTAGGAACTGCTGAACCACATTAGAACCCGTATTTCTGGGCAGATTTTATATTTCTCCCTCTTTCTTTCTTCCCACCCCCATCTCCCTTTTAATTCATAGTGGTTTAGGCTTTTCATTTAAAGTTTGAAATTATTCTAAGAGAAAGCTTTGAATGAACACCATTTTCCAGGAGAAGGCCTTTATTAAACCTTTTTGATTAGCCTTTTTGATTGTTGAATTTTAAAAGATTCCCACTTGGCATGGTAATTCAGGCCTTAAGAAGGAAATTTCTTATGAAAAGGCTCAGTGGTTGGTTAAAAAAAATGCAAACAGATGTGGTTAGCAATAAAATCGCCCCATGATGTCTTTTAATTCCATATTAATATGTAATTGAGTAATAAAATAGTGGCCTAATGTTTTGCATGCTGCAGTTTTACATACCCATAATTTATCCTGTAATGTTACCTGGCTTTCCTAATCTCATCCCAGTATAAAATTGGAATTTCATTATTGGAATTAAATTCTATTTCTGCTACACTTTATATCTGAGTCTGCCAGGCAGCACTGAAAACCTTCAGGACAATTTACTAAAGCTAAAATTGCTGTTCTTCTTTCAGCATAAGACACAAATTAGACAAAACTGCATCTTCCAGTAATGTAGATAATATACAGAAGCTGAGCTCTATTTAAAAAAAAAAAAAAAAAGGTTTTTATTTATAATTAGAGTAGGATAACCACTAAGCCTATAAAGCCATCATCCAGAGTTGATAGTGGGGTTTTTATGTCACAGATATTCTGTGTTTTTTAGGAATCTGTAATCATTCAAAAGCCTGACAAAGCCCTGGAAGCTCTCTAGGAGAATTGCTTACCAATCTATTTTGAATGCATTTGAAACAGATTTAATTTACAGTGATCTTCCAGGAAAGCTTCTCTATAGATTCAGTTCCCTCTGGCTCGCTCTTGTATCCAAATCTATCTTACAGAACAATCTTCCTGGTTTTAATGATACCCAAAATAAATACATAATTATGCTTGTTCCTGTAAGTCACGACCATTTCCATAGGATGAAACAATACAAGTGGGATTTGTTTGAATTTGATGTTAACACAGTCACTGTTGCAGCTCCAAGTGCTCTGCAGACAGAATGCTTTTGACTTCAGAAAAAAATTTAAATTAAACCCACAAAATAGAGACCATCAGATAATTCCAAGGCTCTTTTGTTATCTCTAAGCTGGGCTTTTTCAGAGCTGCCTCAGTGAGGCACAGGGTTTCTGAACTGTAGATTTTACTCATTTTCAACAGCACATTAAGAAAAAACCACAGAGCAAATGTAATATGGATACTTAATTTGTGGATCTAGCAAACCATAAATGTTGCATTTAAAAGCAGAGGTAGATTAGCTTTTTAGCAGGAGCTGGTGTTATCTGAAGAGTTTTACTGAAAAATGAGGTTTTCTGTTGAAAATGCTCCTTCAGCAAAGCTGTGTTGGCAAAGGCTTTGAGAAGCACTGTGGGCTCTGTGTGTAGCACCAGGGGATGGCTCCTGGTCTGATGTGTCCTCCAAAAAGTAACCTGTGACCTTTGGGGCCTCACTGGCTTTTTGCCAACAGAGCATAATGAACACAGTCATGAGAAAAGGGCTTATTTTAGACATTCTCCCAGGAAAAGAGCATTTCCCTTGGTAAATCACATGTATTTTATCTCAAATGTATATTTCTGCTGCTCTGAAATGTACTGTCAGTCACCACAAGCCTCAATTTATTGGTGAAAATGCTGCATGTTATCAGTTTTTATATATTTCAGTACATTTTGTTTTCGTAAACCTAGTCATAAAAATCCATACCTCTTCCACTGACAATTTTAATAGAAGTTCAGCCTTAGCAGAATCCGTATTCAGCAAGATGCTGCATCTGCCCAAATCCTTTCACAGAGAAAAATATTCTTTCTCTGGCTGCATTAGAGATAGGAAAGGATGTAATAAATTCCACATATTTTAAAGAAGTTGGAGGAAACTGATGTTGAAGGTTCTGGAAGATTGTGTGTACTACTGTACTGAGCCAGTAGGTACAAGGTATTTCTAAAAAAACATGTTCAGATCCAACCTTCTATTAAGGTTTGGTCTCTCAGTGTTCAAGACCTTAAAAGTCAACTTTGTTTTCTTCCCAGAGAAATAGACTGATTCAGGGTAAGTTTGTCTTATTTGCTATGAAATTGGGTGTTCAGTAGCCAGCTCATGCCACAGAATGAAATAATTTTTGATTTTCTTTTTTTCCACTGAGATGTTTTTAAATAAGTTGCACATCTGACTAAAGAATTTATTCTGTAATTTGTTGGTTTTTTTTTGTTTGTTTGTTTGGTTATAATTTGTTCTTCACTGAATCTTTTGTGTCACAGACTTGAGCACATCCCAGATGAGATTATTCTACTCCTAAGACAGCACCTTGAAATTTTTAGCATGCAATTTTAGCACATAATTACTATTCAGTCAAAAGTGTCTTTCCATTATCTTCATCTTTACCACTATGAAGAAAATGTAACCCTCACCTTCTGTCTGTAGAAAGAGATAACTTTTGGAAAATATTTGAGATCCTTTCGATATACATGTAATTATCTGTGTGGATGTGCCTGAACATTTTGCTGTGCTGAAGGCTGACAAATGGATTTCCCGTAATTTTGAAATTCCCCTGGCACATGACAAGTGTCTGAGAAGTGAAGTTACATAAACTTCCAGATCAAAGGATGCTTCTCTCAGGGTGCTCTGCTGTGTGACACTGTATGGGAATGAAGCACCTGATTTAAAGCAAATATTTATTCTTGTTTTCCTTTGAACATTAAATATACTAAAAATAGCATCTCCAAATGAGGTTGCATTCTTGAAGTCTCAGCCATTTATTTGAATGCAGTAACCTTTGTACACCTGCAACTATTCTAAATGAAGTTTCACTGCTGCCTGGCAGATCACCAGACAATGGATTGTTTCTTTTTGAAGCACAAAGAAGCACAAGCTGTTTTGGGAGTAATTTTTGTATATCCATGGGGTCAAGGATTAGTGGCAGCAGAGAAAGAATAAGCTCTTTTCAGCCATTTTATGTGGTTGTAATGTGGTTGTTTTTGGTTGGAAATGATTTATATACATGTGTAAGGAAGAAGAGCTAATAGATTTTGGCAGAAAATTGGGAAGATGCATCCTGTTACCTTTAAGTTGTGTTCTCCAAGGTTCACACTCCCCCTTTGCTGCTGTTCTTGGGGTATCCATATGAGTGAATGTGAGTAATGCTAAAGGACACTTCTATCCTTTCTGTAGCCCTGTCATTTTCTCTCCTCCAAGGACCTTGGCAACCAAGTGTTTTCACTGTTTTGCTGTCAAAAAATGTAGAAATTTTTAACATCTGCCCCATTTGCATGCTGCCTTTTGATGATCCACCATGAGCAACCGAGGAACTCTGCCTGCCTAAACTGCAATAAGCCTTAAGGCAGTTATTGCTTCCCTCAGTGATCCATGGAAAATCATCTCTCTGCTCATTTAGAGAAAATGCAAAGCTTTTCCTCCTTTCAGGGCTTATGTCTTGCCTTGCTGATGGGATGGTAACACCTCTGGTGTTGGTCATAAGCCCTTTAAGGCTCTAATGCAACCAGGTGTAAATACATAAATAATCCACTGATCTGACTCCATCTGCCTGTGCTCCCTCTGTGTCAGCTTAGAGCTTCCCAGGCACTCTGGGATTGGTGCTCACCACGGGCAGTCAGTCCATGGCTGAAATAATTTGTGTAAAGTAAAAGAGCGTGTGCATATGGTAATATTTATGCACTAATCTTCTTTTCTGGCCAGGTGTGGTGGGTTCAATGCTGGCCAATCACCAGTGCACCAGGCTGAGGCTACTCTAAGAAATTGTCTCACAGTTGATTTTTTTTTTAACATGTCAGTAGTGGCTGAAATTTCATCAGTTTGAAGTTTCTAGTGAAGTTTATGATCCATTGTTCTTTAAAGTATTGCATGAATAAATGATTTTGCCTAGAAGCTAACATGGTGAACTTGATATTGAGCACTAAAGTGTCTTATTTTAATAAGACACTTATATTTCAGTCTTCCCTGAAGTCCAACTTTCTATATGGGATAAAATTGTCAGATGAGCAATTCCTTCCTGCAGGTCACCTCTGCTGTATCCTTTGTTGTTTATACATCTTATTTTTTTAGTTTTATTTGAAAAGTATCAGTAAACTTGTTTTGCTGCCTACAATGTATTTAATAATTTTAGGTGACATGCAGGTGTCATCTGAAGAGGTGGACACACAAGAAGGAATCAATAGTGTTCCCTTCCTGGCAAGGCACAATTGCTACTTCAGGGATGTTAACTGCAAATTGAATGTCAACAATGAATGCAATCTAATGGAATATTCTCCTGAGCTTCCCAGATCCACAGATGCTTCCATCTCCTGATACCACCAAAAGTTTGCTAAGAAGGAAATGCCACAGGTGAAAAATTCTCAGAACTACTGAAGTGGTTTCTTGCTAAAAATACTTTTGACTGTAATAAAAAAAACCTGGGCATTAGGACTGTAATGAGGGAAACTTCATGGAAACTGAGATGAGCTGCAAGTTGGTCACCAGCAGGTAAGCTGCAGCACTTCTCTCAGAAATAAAATGGGTACTTGTGAAGACAAGCACTAATGGACTGGTGGGTAAGTGCAATAGATTAGATGAGGATGGACAAGCAGAAAATAACTTGGTGAAGTTGATGGGTGGAAACATTTCTACTGTTGCCCATATAAATACTGCAGAAATTTTCTGTCCCAGCAGTTATTAAAATTGTACATTAAATCAAGAAAAATAAAACCAGAATACTGTTAACATCAGCAATATATATACTGCAACAGCAAATGTTGCATTCATCAGAAATGAGCCTTTTGCTAATGTCTTCCTAACTCCAGATTTCCCAGTTGAAGCTTCACACATGAGAAATGACATCTAAGTACAAGAGATGATCTTGCTTTGAAACATTATCACAATTACATCTTTTTTTGCTGAATTATCAAGAGAGACAAACAAAAGTAGCTCATCAGCCATACCAGAAGAACTAATAAATTATTTGATTGATACCATATGTAAATTCAGGTGAAAAAAAAAATCTACTGAAAGAACATTCTGCTTTTATTTGCTCTGGTCACTAGTATGGCTTTTCTAAAAACAGTGGTGCCATCATTCTCTTAGTAAATTAATGAATTAACTGTACTGTTCCACAGGATTTAGCTATTGAAACTCAGGATTTGTTTCATAACAAGATGTTGTGTTTACAAGGAACAATAATCTTGTGTGTTTGCTACTCCAGCTCTGAGTAACTTAAGTAGAACAGAGAGGTGGGTGAGTGTGGGTGTTTATTTTACACTGAGCTGGATAACTTTGTTGGTTGGTTTCTTTACCTGGCTGTTAATGCTGGAAAGAGTAAACAGAGAAAAGTCAACATCACAGCACTGCAGAACAGCATTTAGAGAAATATTTTTGCATTTCTGCTTTACAGATACCAGAAAAGATTGAGAAAGCTGAGAGGGAGCAAAGGACCTGCATGCTCACATACATTATTGGATGGTTATAGGTCTTCAACAAGGGTGGTTGAAACAAGAAGTGCTGTTTTCAAGGCATTAGGAGAATGGGATGTTTCTGATCAGTAGAGCTCCACGAAGACACAGAAAGTCATAGAATTAATGTAGTGTTCAGTATTTACAAGGAAATGTCAATTAGAGATGCTAAGAAATGAAAGAGGGGATAAACACAAACATTTATTTCAAGAACACAGGTGCAGGTTATAAATCTCAACAGAAAGTCAAGCCCTGCCATGTTCTAGCTAGAAAAATGGGGGGAAAAATGGTTGGAAAGATGTGCTGTGAACATCATCTATGGTACTTGTGAGCCCTTCTGATTCCAGTTAAGGGGGAGTGCTGGAAAGAAGGACAACTTCTACCTTGTGGCCCAAAAACTCATGCTCCAGTGGTTTTCTCCATGTGCTGTTAACATCTGGTCATGGATACTGGACAGTCAAAAAGTGCTGGAGAATCAGGCAGGCTTGGGCTCTCTGCTTGTGTTCAGCCATGGTAGTCACTGCCTGGTGTAGTAAAAGTGGGAAGAGACTTGGACAGGGTTTATTGATAAAGAATTCACTTTCTCTCTCTCTCTCTCTTTTTTTTTAAGATTTTTTTAATAAAAATGCTTGATTGTCTTGAAGATCAATGCAAATATGCATNATGGAAAACCCTGTTTTTTCCTGCTTGGCTTAGATTTTGCTGGTAAGAGAGAGATGGTAAACTGAAAACCTTTCACCATGCCAGTGTCAGTGACTGCCTTTACCAACCCTCCTGTGCCAAACAGGGTGAATGTGACCCTGCTCACCCTGTTCCTGCCTGTGGGGTGTGCAGACCCAGCCTGTTCTGGCTGGGGGAACACAGTGGTGGGCATCACACCCACCCTTGGGATGCTGATGGAAATTGCTTGGGTAGGTCAAGGTAGCAGGCTGCAAAGCTGCCCTGGAGACTGTGAAATGCATCTCTCTCCATTTTGGACAAGTCAGTGGATGCAGGTGCACTGGCAAAGCACTTGAGGGTGCAGAGGTTGGTAGCACAGGTGTTACCAATCAAAAGGCTGATGCTGAGGAGGTAAAGAGCTCATTAGATTATTTCAATGAATAAGGTAACACAAGAGGGAGGAAGTTTTTGAAGTATTTATCAAGTGTCTTACAAGTGCCTTACCATATGTCTGATAGTCTTTTATCAGAAGAAAATGCTGGGTTATGCCACTTGAAAAAAAGGAGTGTATTATAGTTTTATTTCTTTGTATGTATTAAATCTCTCCTTTTGCATAATAAGCACCACATTTTAAGAGCAAAACTAAATTTATTGCAAGATTAAAGGTAATCACCACACTGCTTCTGAGCTATACGTCAAGGAGGGACATCTTACCTAAATCATATTTGTGCCCATGGAAAAATTCAAAGAGCATTCTCAGAGCTGGCCTGAACATGTAAAGTCATAGCAACAACTCTGTTTTCGGAAATTCATTCATTGGTGACCACCAGAGTTTTCTTTCTGTTGCATGGCATTTACTTAGTGTATTCAGGAGTATTTACTGGGAGCAAATCAAAATTTCAAGAAGTCTAGAAGACCTAAGTGGGAAGCTAAACCCTTATTTTTTTAGTTTATGCTGTCAATTCAATGAGGAATTATCCAATTCTACAGAACTGGACAATTTTGTAGAAAAAAAGCTTCCCACAGAGGGAAGGCTGAAGTGTCCAGAGCACAGCTCTGGGTCTGCCCCTTTGCAGTTTTCCCAGCTGGCAGAGGGATGATGTGGATGAGAGCAGAGCAGGTGGTTTGAAAGCACCAACTGAGACATTGATTTTAGTTTTAGGTCAAAAATTACTCTTCTCTAGGTACCTAATGAGAAATCCTTATATGATGACAGGCACTTAGCTAGGGTTTAGCAGACCATCTTCACTGAGGAGAATAAAATGCACTTCATAAAGTGTATTCCCAAGGTGACTCCTGCTGGGCTAAATGGGACTAAAGCAGATAATTAAAGTTTCTCTTTGTAGCATTTTTTCATCCTGACCAATGTATTTGGTGGCTACCGAAAGTATTTCGGTATTTTTAGCATGATGTCGTAGCAGGTACAGCAAGTTTTCATCTCCTTGCACTTCTGATAGCAGCTTTTCCCCACTGGACTTTAGATGTCTGTGAGGAAGACCTCTTTAATTTGGCAAGAGTAAATATCTGCAAAAGTATTTTAATTATTTTAAGATGAGTTGTCATCAAGGCTTTCTTCCAATCGCCTTAGGGTTTCTGTTTAGTTCTTATCACTGAGAGAACATTGTTCTTTTACAGTGAGATGGAGAACAGAACGTTTAGTAAAGAAATAATAAACTTTTAATTTCTTTATCGTTTATTTTTTAAGCCTAAATATTACTGTAGTGGATGCTTTCCATGGCATTGATAATAACAATGAAAACAGCCATAGATCATATACTATTGTGAAGTAATGAATAATGTATGAAATACATTCAATACTGCACTGATTTTCATTCTGAGTCAAGTTTAAATAACATGTGACATTCTGATCAATGAGAGTATTTTGAATTAAATGTCTCATTATCTGCTAATAGAACAATAAATACTAATGCAGGTGTTCCTAGGTAGTCACTGTCTTCGGGATATGGTCTGACTGTAGAATGCTTTAGTTCATAATAACATTTAATGCATTTCTATATTAACACCAGCAGAAACAAAGGCATGGCAGTCCACAGCTGATCACGAGGTGTGTGGTAATCCTGGCTTTAGCCTAGTTTAACCCAGTCCTCATCTGCTGAGTAAAATGAAAGGAATTGGGCTCTTGTCAATGCAGTTAAACCCCTTAGGTGTGAAGGGTTTTGTCTGTGAGCATTGTATCATGACAACTTCAGTCAACTAAAAAGGAACATATTGGAAATCTTGTTTGTTACAGGCAAGCACAAGACTGTCCTGTGAGTGTGTGCAGCCTCTGCTGGTGCCTGTTCAGCCACACTGAGCCAGTGGCCAGTGTCACATCTCCTGCTCAAACTTCACTCAGTTCATGTGCTCAGATCTTTGCTTTCCTTGTGTGTTAAACGTGCCTAGCCTGCTTTAAGCTCTTGTCACAGTTTGATTAATGAGTGTATAGAACTCAGATCCTGTGAGATAGCAAGGAGTGATAGCAAGAATCATTGAGTTTCTGTCAAAATGTGTAAAGCACACCTAAAGAAAGTTTGCATCTGACTCTGAAGCATTAAAGGTTTAAAGAAACATGCACAACATCTGTTGAGAATCAGTGGGAAAAGCTTCAATATCAGCTGCATGCATGTATCCAAAATTATTTCTCTTAATAAATTAAGGGCTTGGCTTTGCTAAATTGATTCCAAATATACCAGGGTGAAGATCAGCATCTTACCTAATGAAGTTGTGTAAATGGCTGGGGAAAATTGTCACTGGGACTTTGTTTAAAGAAGTAGAAGAAAAGTTTCACTGAAAAGCTAAGTACACACCAAGATATGTAATTAGGAGAAGATGAGTTAATAGTGTTTATCTTTTCTTACTTTAATTTGGATTACTTGTAGCTGGGCAAAGAGGGGAAATTTTGTGGGTTTTGAGACAACTGGAATGTACCAACTGAAGCTTTTGATTCCACAGAAACAATTATTTTCCATTAGAGCTGGAATTTTGACTGTCTGCTCTGGCTGTCAGTTTGTGCTGCAGCTCTGTATGTTTGCCCTCAGTGTAAGTTTGGTGTTTTGGTGGTCCTGTCTCCTCACTGAGTAGCTGTGAGTGTGTCAACACTGACTTTTCCCCTCTGTTGCTGAATCGATGGCCATCTTAATCCCCTTTGTGCTCAAATTGAGGCCAATGGATTCTGAAATTAAGAAATCAATAGGCAGTTGATGTCTTGGAGGAGATGAAAAATGAAACTTGACTTGTGAAATAGTGTTACAAGATATACATAAATATGATGGTGAAAATGGCCTTAGGCAAAGCAGCTTCAAACAATTTGCTACACCTTTACTAGAGAACTGCTTGCATGTTTGCTAGATCAAGCAGAATTTGCTGATGGTTTTGCACCATTTCTTAGACAGGCACAGTCTTTGCCAGTTTTTCTGTCCTCCTTTTCTCAGTTTGATGTGTTTTAGTAGTTTTTTAAAATTTTTATAATTTGCCTGTTATTCTGAGACTGCACATTGTTCTGAGCCTGCCAACATCTCCTCCCATCTCACAACTTTCTCTTTTTATCTTTCTCTTGCTTCTGGCATCCTTCTGCCTTTTGTGCAGTACTCCACTTTTTGAATCATTATCTTGCGTGTGCTAATCCTTCTTAACATTCTTTCCTTCTTAAAATCTCTTAGGTTTTCTAAGGCTCTAATAAAAATCCCTTGGGTGTTAACCAAACATTTTAAGATTGGTCGACGCCTCTTGTGTTGACAACAGCAACTTCTGGATGAGTCTTAGCTGCTTTCCTTGAATATTATAATTCATTAAAGTTGAAGATATTGCTGGTGAATACCCTTCTTGTGCTCTAGCCTGTAAACCTTAAATATTAGTAAAACTGGCTTATGAGTTGGTGTGAGTTAATTCACTAGTGCTGAGCCCAGGACCTTGAGAAGAGCTGCAGAGGTGAGATCCAAGCAGGTCTAAAAGCACAGCAGTGTTCTCTGTGACTGAGGAAACTGAAATCTTGGTTTTCCTGTGGCTTTATATTGTGTGGTTCGACTATGTCCCAGCAAATTAAGTGCAGACTCTGACTGAAACTTTTCCTGAATTTCTAACACCGTTTGTAGCGCTCTGCGCTCGGGGGATTCTCTGATGTCTGACTCCATAATTAAAGTAGTGCTGATCTAATTTCTTTCCTCTGCATTGGAACCTTTTTTCACAAAACTTTCAAGGTCTAAATGCGTCTAAGCCTTCAGTTCCTCTCTTCAAATTTTCACTGAATCTGGCTGAGTGGTTCTGATGTTAAGAGAATGCACAAAGGCAGTGGGATTGCTCAACCCCTTTTTGTCTCAAATCAGCCTTATAAAAATGGTTGGAGCAAGACTCAAGGTTCAAATCTTCTGAAAACTGATGGCTGTTGCTTAGTTATGGGAGTGGATGGAGGATTGCCTACAAAAGTCTCTGCTTGCCTTTTGGTGTAAAGAGTTGGTAACTCTTGAGAGAACTTTTTGGTGGGCATGCATTTGAAACCACCTTGGTGTGTGTGGTGGGTTTTTCTCGTGCTGGTTAATCACCAGAGCACTCTCCTGCTGTAAAATAGGATCAACTAGGAGAAAAGCAAAGCAGGCTCAAAACTTCAAGAGAAAGACAGTTTATTAACAGTAACTAAAAGAAAAAAAAAGGAAAAGAAAAAAAAACCCACCAAACCCCTTCAGACCCTTCTCCTCCCTCCACAAACATTTCCTTCCCATTTTCAATGTAAAGAAATAACACTCAACAATCCCAATCAGTCCATCATTTTTGAAATAGTCTTTTCTCAATTCTCTCTCAGGGAGAGGAGTCCCTCTTGTTCATGTTATGGAAAAGCTTCTCCACAAGAGAAAAGAAAAGTTCTCTTGTGTCTCTCAATGTCCCCACAAGCAACCCGCCCGGGGAACTTGCTTGTGAGGTTTCCCACCTTCCACGGCTGTCCCAAGGCTGGGAAGGGGCCACAA